>MDKI01225087.1:0-30286 GCA_005239505.1 Nicotiana paniculata | reverse complement strand
AACTCTAACCTCTTATCAATTTGCAACCTTTTCGCATTAGGAGACAACCTCTTAGTTCATGGAAAATTCACAGATCATGTTTATCTCCTGTGCATGTATAGTTCTTGTGCCAATTGGTTCATTCGAGTATGTTTTTCCTAATGGACCTGGTTCAACTGGGTAGACATTTGTCAATCTTCAAAACCATGCAGTGACTTGGGTCAACAAATTCCCCCTTTTTGATGATGACAAACTCTATGCTCAACCCTGTATAAACTTCAAACACTTTGTATGGTTTTAAGCATTTATCATGGAGAGACCAGGTTCATTAGGTTATAAATATCACAACTTTTTAAAATTTTGAAAAAGCACATATCTTCCCCCTTTTGGCATCATCAAAAAGTTACAAAAAAAATTGTGTGAATCCCAGATTTTTAACACTTACTCATGGCCATTTGGGCAATTGCATATGCAATCATGGATTATTCATCAATAATCAACTAAGAATTCAAAATATCAAAAAATAGAGATACTGAATCAGAGCAAAAAGCATCAGATTTCATTGATAGAGCGAATACGATTCTGCCACAATCCACAAAATAAAACAAAAACAGTTAAAACATGAGCAACAAACAAAAATTCTGAATCTGGGTCACTGAAAGTTCTAGGCAGGCTAGGAAATTAAGGCTTGGAAAAACTGCAGACCTGGTTCATTTAGCCAAGATGGATGGTTCAGCAGACTTAGAAACAGATGAAGACTTCTTTGAGGAAGTCTTGTCTTTCTTGGGCTTAGGGGTCTGAACCTCTACCTCTGCCACTTTTTCGCTTTGATGGACCAGGTCCATCTCATACACTTAAACAGTCTCAATAGGCTCAACAACCTTTTCTTTCCCTTTTTCCACTCTTTTCTTCTTACTCTCCTCTAAAAGATCTCTTCAACTCGTCCTCACTTTGCTTTACCTTGCTCCTTGTAGTTATTCCTCTTGGAAGAGAAATATTAGAAGTCTCAGAAAGAGCAGCTTTTCTTTTCTTACTTTCTCTTATTGTTCCAGACGTTTGAGCTTTATGAGTTCTTTTCTTCTTTGGATTGTAATTATCGCCTAATATTTTCAGTAGATCCGCCAGGGTTTCCTAAGTAGATGAACCAGGTTCATCTGTACCTTTCCTAAATTTACTAACCCTTCAGTCGTTTCTCCTGATTCACTTCCCCCTGCGTTCTTGCTACTTTCTTCCTCCTTTTCTGGATCAGCACCACAAATAGCCATTCTAACAGATTCAGAGGTGGGTGAAGAATCAACCACTTCTTTCCATTTTCCCTTTTTATTACTCCGTACTCCCTCACTCTCCTTTTCTTTTTCCATTTTATTTTTACCTCCTCTCCTTCATGTCTCAGGCATTTCAACATCTACCACAGACTCAACCAGTATGACCTCAGAAATGACCTCAGAAGAAGGTTGTGGTACAAAAGTTACCTGTTCAGAATCGAAACACCCAGTTTCTTCCCCCTCAGTCGCCGACTTGAAAGAGTCATCAGAAATTTGGGAATGGTTCTTTAAGGGAGGGGATGGCTTGAATGAAATTTTAGTTTTGAATAGACGGTTAAGGCTTCCCTAGAATCTGGGTATTTTAATTTGGTGAGGATTCTTGTTGAAATGGAACTAGTTCAAAGTCAATTGGATAGGCTTTTGAAGATTTTGGGCTTGAGTAGGATTTTTCTCATGATTTAACTATTAGTATTTCAAATTGTGCAGAGTATAGAACACATACCTCACCTTTCAGATGAACCAGCACGATGAACCAGGTTCATCATTTCAGAATCCTCTTAATCAAGCCTCAATTTGCAAAGATAGAAAAAATTTCATCTGTGATCAGTGAGTCATATCAAAACATGGCATAAGAGTATACTTTTTACAGTATGAGACTGAGTAATTTTTAATCTGATTATTTACACCTATTCCTGATTTTCTAGCCAAACTTTTTTCATTTTTCCTTCTTCTTTTTCCCTTTTTTTCATGTACATTCTGAACTGGTTCAATCAGGTGATCTTAATCATCCCTAATAGTAACTTGTTCCTTTCAAAATACTCTCTACTCAGTGCTTTTGTAAAGATATCAACAATCTGTTTATCAGTAGCATAAAACTCAATCGTGATCAATCCCTTCTCATAATTATCCCTTAAAAATTATGTCTAACATCTATGTGCTTAGTTTTTTTGTGATGAACCGAGTTCTTGGTCATACTAATTGCATTAGTGTTTTCACAAAATATAGGGATACAACCTACATCAACCCCACAATCAATTAATTATTGTTTGATCCACAACATTTAGCATAGCATGAGGCAGCAACAATACACTCAGTTTCAACAGTAGATAAGCCCTCAGAATTTTACCTTTTTGGTGGCCCAAGACACAAGACATGAGCCAAGAAATTGTGTCATACCTGAGGTGCTCTTTCTATCCACAAGAAAAGCTACATAATCAGCATCATCATATCCCACTAAGTTGAAATTACTACCTTATGGATACCACAGACAAAGGTCAGTGGTGCCTTTTAGGTATCTCAAGATCCTCTTGACAGCAGTCAAGTGAGACTTCTTTGGATTTGCCAGAAACCTAGCACACGGTCCTACACTAAACACAATATCAGTTCTATTGACAGTGAGATATAATAAAGACCCAATCATCCCTATAGCTTCTGATCAACGGATGAACCAGGTTCATCCACATCTAATTTTGTAGTTGTGTCTATGAGGGTGTCTATTTCCTTTGAGTCTTCCATTTTAAATTTCTTGAGCAATTATTTCACATACTTTTGTTGATGGATCATTGTTCCATTTGAGTTTTTCTTGATTTGCAAGCCTAAGAAGAAGTTTAGCTCACCCATCATACTCATCTCAAACTCACTCCCCATAAGTATAGCAAATTCCTTACTCAATTTTTCAGAAGTCGCCCTAAATATGATATCATCCACATATATTTGCACAACCAGCAGTTTTTTACCCTTTTCCTTTAAGAACAAGGTGCTTTCAATTTTACCTCGTTTCTATCCATGTTCTAGCAGGAATTTTGATAGACGCTTATACCATGCTCTTGGTGCTTATTTGAGACCATAAAGAGCCTTGTCAAGTTTGTATACATGGTCAGGTGACTCCTTGCTTTCAAAACCTGGAGGCTATTTGACAAATACATCTTCCTTCAGATAGCCATTGAGCAAGGCACTCTTAACATCCATCTGATGGAGAGTGAATTCCATGTGTGCAGCAAATGCTATAAGAAGCTTGATTGCCTCCAGTCTTGTCACAGGGGAAAAGGTCTCATCATAGTCAATTCCCTTATCTTGATTGTATCCTTGAACAACCAGTAGCCTTTTTTCTTGTAACAGTTTCATCCTCATCGAGCTTGTTCCTGAAGACACACTTTGTGCCAATCACTGATCTGTCTAGTGGTATGTGTACCAAGTGTCATACTTGACTTCTTTCAAATTGATTCATCTCTTTTTGTATGACATTTACCCAGTCAGCATCCTGTAAGGCTTCACCAATGTTCTTTGGTTCAATCAAGGATATAAAGGCATCAAACGCACATAGATTTTTCAAAGAGGATCTTGTTTTGATTCCAGATGTCAGATTTGTTATGATGTTCTCAAGAGGGTGAGAACTCTGATATCTGTGTGGTTTGAGAACCAACTGTTCACTTCTAGATAGTTACATGGTGTCTTATTATTGTGGAACGGGATCAGGGCCAAGGTTCACGTGTTGAGTTCCCCTTGTCATGTTGCTTGGGGTAGTTGGACCTGGTCCATCACCTGTTCCATCTTCCATATTTGCTTCAATATTTTCACTGCTTCTCACCAGTCCAAGCTCCTCATCTTCTGGTTCCTGTCTCTCAGCAAGAGTGTTAATTTCATCAAAGACAACATTTACACTCTCTTCTACACACATAGTTATTTTATTATACACTTTATAAGCCTTGCTATGTGACGAATATCCCAAGAATACTCCCTCATCACTTCTGGGATCAAATTTTCCTAGGGAATCTTTGCCATTATTGTGCACAAAGCACTTGCATCCGAAAGCCCTAAGGTGGTATATGTTGGGCTTTCTCCCTTTAAGTAATTCATAAGGAGTTTTCTCTACCAGAGGCCTGGTCATGCATCTATTTATTATGTAGCATGCAGTGTTTATTGCTTCTGCCCAGAAGCTATGGGGTAGTTTTCTAGAAATAATCATAGTTCTTTCCATGTCTTCAAGAGTTCTATTCTTTATTTCAACAACCCCATTTTGTTGTGGGGGTTCTAGGGGCAGAAAATTTGTGATTGATACCATGTTCATCACAGAACTCAGCAAACTTTGCATTCTCAAATTCAATACCATGATCAGATCTTATTGATGTTAGTTGATTTCCTAACTGATTTTGAGTTTTATTAACAAATGAGGTGAACATATCAAATGCTTCATCCTTAAATGTCAGAAATAAGGTCCAAGTGAACCTTGAATAGTCATCAACTAGCACCATTACATATTTCTTACCACCTTTGCTCAGAGTTCTCATAGGACCACATAGGTCCATATGAACCAGTTCCAATGTCCTGGTGGTACTGACCATTTTCTTACTTTTGAAAGAAGATATTACCTGCTTCCCCCTTGCAAATTCCTCACAAACTTTGTCTTCCTTGAACTTAATGTTAGGAAGCCCTACCACTAAGTCTTAAGAGACTAGTTTGTTTAGCTGATTTAGACTTGCGTGACCAAGTCTTTTGTGCCACAGGAGGGGATCACTGTCCAACACACTTAGGCAAGTGAGTTCATTTTCAGACACTGTGGACAAGTCTATGACATAGATGTTATTCATTTTTATTCGCTGCAAAACAATCTTGTCAGTAATCAGGTTAATCACAAAACATTTTGTGGAAGTAAAGGCAACTATGTTACAAATTTGGCTGCTTCCTCTCACTTGAACCTACAAAAAGAAATCAGGGGTTTTAAGAACCCAAACTAGTTTGGTTCCTTTTCTATGAGAGAATGGATGAATCAAGCTTTTTCTGGCCCAATTTGGTAGCCAGTTTTTCTTTTTAAAAAAACTCTCATTTCTTCGACTGGCCTGCTCTTTTGTAGTACACTCAATTTTGTAGTAGCCAGTCTTACCACAGTGGGTGCAGATGTTATTCTCAAGGAGAGTGAGATACTTGCATTTGGGATCCCACTTGGGAAATTGAATCCCTAAGCCAAGCCCTCTTCGGTTGCTACTATGTTTCTCTTGAAGCCATGTCAAGGCATCAGGGGATTTATTCCATTTACAGGTTCGATATAATTCATGTTTGACTTTGCCAAGTTCTTCTTTAAGTGTTCTTATTTGTTCATCCTTGGCATACATCTTATCTTTTAGTTTTCCCACATTTTCTTCTAACATGATATGAGAATGATCAACAACCTTTTTACCGAATCCTAGCGTTAGCTTTAAGTTTTCAAATTTTAGTTCTAGAATCTCAGTTTCAAGAGGATGAACTTGGTTCAACAAGACAATGTTTTTCTTTTCAGATTCACTTACTCTAATTTCCAGGTTCATGCATTTTGCTTTTAGAATTTCACATTCTTTAGAGAGTTGTTCCTTCTCTTTGGTTGTTTCTTCAGAATCATCCATGAAATCAAGTAGCAACTCAGAGAGGTTTTCCTTATATAGGAACTTTATTTTATTTTTAAGATGGGAGATACTTACCTCTGGTTTTTCATGTGATTCCTCATCGGATTCTCCAATTGCCATGAGTGCCTGATCTTCATTTTCACCATCTTCTGATTCTTCATCTGAACTTTCCCCCCAAGCAGCAACCATAGCTTTTGTTGTGGTTTTCTTGGGTTGGACCAGTTCCTTATTCATGTTCCTTCTTTCATATCTCTCCTTTTTCCATTCCACTTCCCACTGAGGACTGTTCTTGATAAGGTGGTCAGTCTTTCCACACTTGTAGCATCCCTCGTTGGTCGGCCTTTCTGGAGCTTTTGCTTTGTTGTAATTTCCTCCTCTAGAGATTCCCTTCTTCCTTATGAGAAAGTTTCTGAATTCTTTGGTAATCATGGCCATCTCATCTTCCTCAAGATCTACTCCCTCGGTGATTCTCAGTGCTAGACTCCTCTTCTTCTTTGGACCATTCATCTTCATTGTCTGCCTTCTAAGTTCATAGGCAGTAACGTTTCCAATTAGTTCATCCAATTTGAGGGTTGCCATATTTTTGGATTCCTGGATAGTAGTGATTTTTCTTTCCTAGGAGATTGGTAAGACCCTTGTCAAGATCTTCTCTACCATGTCCTCTTCAAGAATGACTCTACCAAGGGACTTAAGTTCATTTGTCAAAGTTGTGAACCTTGTGTACATCTCTTGGATTGTCTCTCCTTATTTCATAGTGAAGTTTTCATACTGTGAGTGTAGTAGAGTACCTTTTGATCTTTTTAGGTGTTCCTTCATGGGCTACTTGCAAGGTATCCCAGATTTCTTTGGTAGTGGTGCAGCTTTGGATTCTTCTATACTCGTCTGGACCTAGTCCACACACTAGCCACTTCTTGGCCTTTGCATTCTTCTCCCATTTCTTCATATCCTCAGTAGTGCAGTCAGCTCTAGTCTTTGGTACATCTAAACCTTCAGCAGTCTTCTTCATGGTAGTTAGAGGACCATCAGTGACTATGTCCCAGAGTTCATAGTCTTCTCCAATCAGGTGGTCCTTCATCCTGTTCTTCCACCAAGAGTAATACTGGCCATTGAAGAGTGGTGGCCTTGCAGTTGATTGACCCTCCCAGTTTCCAGGTGGTGCACTCATTTTGATATTTTCCAAGGTGTTAGCCTTTTCAAGGATAACTTGCTCTGATACTAATTGATGTTTTATACTTTAATACCACACAAGAAGGGGGTGATTTGTATGGTGTCTAATTTTCGAGTGTTGTCTCAATAGAAGAATCTGGTTCTTCTTGGTGTTCCAACTTCTACTGCTGTGGAATAATAAATGCAGTAAAGTAAAAACACAGAGATTTTTACGTGGAAAACACCTGGCTCAAAGGTGAAATACCCACGACCTACTCCTCAGTAGGATTTTCCCAAACTCCTCACTACAACTCTTAGCCAAACAGCATTTACAAAATAAACTCTTTTGTAAACCTAGGACTAACTCTAATCCCTTTGTGGCAAACTAGCCTCTAGCTAATTGCGACAAGCTTCAAGTTAACTCTAACTTGAACAGTGTGTACCTATTACAATTGCTTCTAATAAATCTTAAAGATACAATATTAAATCACCTACTACAACCAACTAGACTCGAAAGACAAACAGATGGAACTGGTTCTTCTAGCTGGTCAATAGCCTTTGTGTCGCACAAGGATTCTTCTTGCAAAATTTCTTTGGTAATTTTGCTTTCAGTTCTTGCTTCAATTCTTTCTTTGTGTGATCAATTCTTCAGTAAGAAAACTTCAACATTATATAGCGCCAGAAGTTGAGATGTTCTTGTTTAGTTCTAATGCAACTCTTCCTTGGTGGAAGAGTTTGTGTTTATATCAACTTCCTTCCTTTGTTTTTGTCCTTTCTGAACTCGAACTCTAACCTCTTATCAATTTGCAACTTTTTCACATAAGGATACAACCTCTTAGTTCATGGATAATTCACATATCATGTTTATCTCCTGTGCATGTACGGTTCTTGTGCCAATTGGTTCATTCGAGTATGTTTGCCCTGATGGACCTGGTTCAACTGGGTAGGCATTTGTCAATCTTCAAAACCATGCAGTGACTTGGGTCAACAATAAGTCAGGGTAAAGTATTGTTATTGCTTTGTGAATTGATTTCCAACAATAATATCGTCTCTTCTTCTTTCTCTAAACACCGAACTCAGCTCGAGTATTGTAGAGATTTGTTCAAGAGCAATTCTGCAACTTTTCTCTTTAGGATTTCTCATTTCTTCTTTCAATTTTCTTTAGTTGTTATCATTGGTATCAGAGCTCACGATCCTTTGATCTATGGGAAGTGAGAATGGGGGAACATAACACTAGAATACAAGAGCTTCAAAGAGATCTCGATAATCTTCGAGTGTGATGACCCAAAAGGTCATCCCTTGTTTTATAAGTCAAAACAGTATTTTGAGGCCTTGAAAACCTCCTTTTATCTCACCTCATTTTGCGTACGTATCCCGCGCGTATATCCGGGAAGCTTCTATGTGAAAAACTAAGAAAAATGCTAAATTGGCCTTAATATTGAACTTAAGTTGACTTCGGTCAGCATTTTGGGTAAACGGACCCAGACCCGTGATTAGACGGTCTCGTAGGTTCCGTAGGAAAATATGGGACTTAGGCGTATGCCCGGAATCGAATTCCGAAGTCCCAAGCCCGAGAAATGAATTTTTGAAAGAAATTGTTTTACTGAAAATATAAGAGTTTTTGGAAATTTGGTTATATTTGAAATTTATGGTATCGGCCCTGTATTTTGGTTCCGGAGCCCTGTACAGGTTCAATATGATGTTTGAGTTGTGTCTGTAAAATTTGGTAAGAAACGGAGGTCATTTGACGTAATTCGGACCCGTAATTGTGAAATTTGATACTTTGGAAGTTTTGGAATTTTTCTTGGATTTTAATGCTAAATTCGTTGTTTAAGATGTTAATTTGGAGATTTCATCACACGAGTAAGTCCGTAGGATGTTTTTGAGGTTGTGTACATGTTTGGTTTGGAGCCCTGAGGGCTTGGGTGAGTTTCGGGTAGGTTCCGGGGTGTTTAGAGTTGAAGAATCACTACTGGTGCACCAGTTCTGGTGTGCCCGCACCTGCGAGCCTTGGGCCGTAGGTGCGAGTCCGTAGGTGGGCATCCCCACCCGCAGGTGTGGTCCAGCCCAATTTCGCAGGTGCGGCAAAATCTCCGCAGGTGCGGCCCCTAGTGGCCTTGCCCATTTTCGCAGGTGCGATGGATTTTTCCGCACCTGTGCAAGCGCAGGTGCGACCCAGGTACCGCACGTGCGAGGGTCGGGCAGTGTGTTTAAGTTAGATGCTTCACCCAAAATAGGAGATCAAGGGCAATTTTCTCAAGAGAGTTTCTTCCCAAATCATAGGTAAGTGACCCCTAACTAGTTTCTTTCAATTTCCTAATGATTTTCATCAACTTTTACCAAGTATTCTAGGGTTTTAATGGTAGAAAATTGGGGATTTGGGTAGAGTTAGGGCTTTTTGAATTGGAATTTAGACCTTGTTTTGTGGTCGGATTTCGAAACTAATTACATATTCGGGCTCGTGGGTGAATGGGTGATCGGGTTTTCGTCCGAACCTCGTGTTTTGACCAAGAGGGCCCAGGGTCGATTTTTGACTTTTTTGGAAGAATGATGTAAAACCTATAATTAAGCGTTGGGATGGAATTGCTTGGAACTTATTGATGTTATTGAGTTAAATATGTCTAGATACAAGTGAATTAGAGTCAAATTCAAAAGGGAGAGCGGTAATCGAGGCTTGAGTTTCCTCGTGGAATTTGAGGTAAGTGTTTGGATTAACTTTAGCTTGAGGGAATAGGTGTTGTGTCCTATTTTATATGTGTAATTATCATGTTCAACGTATAGGTGAGGTGACAAGTACCTATACGTTGGTGTAAGGCATGCCCGTGAGTCGAATATTGTTATCTATGTGGTTTTTCGTTAAGTAATACTTGAATTTAACTTTATATTGTTATCCATGTTGGTGGAAATTCCTTGATATTGAATAGTGTTGAGAATTAGTTTCAGTCAAAGATTTTTATGTGAAGTTATGCACCAAGTGAGATTGGATATAGTTGTTTTCCCTTGTCGGGATGGTACTAATTCCACTGTTGACTCCCTTGCCGGGATGTTATGGTTTATTTCTGTTTATTCCGTTCTTTGTTGGATTGCCATTATTTGATGTGTTTGGGTGAGGAAGAGTGTAAAAGCACGAAGGGTGATGCCGTGCGTGAGATTTTGAGTGAATGATAATGCACGAAGGGTGATGCCGTGCCAATTTTGTGATTGTAAAAGCACGAAGGGTGATGCCGTTCCATGATATGAGAGATAATGCACGAAGGATAATGATGTGCCATGATATTGTGAGGTAAAAGCACGAAGGGTAATGTCGTGTCGAATATATTGATTCTGATGGTGAGGACGAGAGTAAAAGTACGAAGGGTGATGTCGTGCACTTGTTTTTGTATTACTATTTTGTTGCTTAAATTGATATATAAATTGTTCCTTACCTCGTTACTTTCATTATTTGATATTTCCTTCCCTCAGCATGTTCCCTTTTTTCCCTTATGCTTAATTGTTTATTTCTCGTTGTATTATTTGTTTTCTCCGTACACTTCGCCAAGGTTAGGCTCGGCACTTACTCAGTACATGGGGTCGATTGTACTGATGCTACACTCTGAACTTTTGTGCAGATCCCGGTGTAGGACCCTACGGACCATAGATCGAGGTTGCTGCCTTCAGTCTAGTAGAGACCCCGAGGTAGTCCTGCAGGCGTCCGCAGGCCTTGGCGTCCCTTCCTACTTTTGTTCTTTTATTATGTTCTAGTTACTTCAGAAACAGATGTACTTATTCCATTCAGACCGTTATGTGTATTATTCATAGACAGTTCGTGAGTTTGTAACTCCAAAGTTCTGGGATTTGTTTTTTTGTGAAATTTCGTACAGGCATACATTGAGTTTATATACCTTGCTCCATTTTGTACTTCTATCTAAGTTAGTGTTGTCTTTTCTCATGTTATTTGGTAATAATAAAGGAACAAGATAAATTGAATATTTACGTTGGCTTGCCTAGCGGGTTCAACGTTAGGCGCCATCACGGTCCCGATGATGGGAAATTCGGGTCGTTACAAGTTGGTATCAGAGCAGTATGTTGCCTAGTTCTCACAAATTCACGGACAAGCTTAGTAGAGTCTAAGGGATCGGTGTGGAGACGTCTGTGCTTATTCCCCAGAGGCTACAGAGTTTAGGAATAACTTCACATCTATTCTTCTTTGTCGTGCGGTTTGAATTCTAAATGCTAACTTATTTTCTATTATATTCTCTCGCAGATGGCGAGGAAGCCTGCTTCTTCATCCACTGATCAGTAGCCCGAGCCTCCAGTTGCAGCTCCTACGAGAGGCCGAGGCAGGGGCAGAGCTCAGCCCAGAGCAGTAGCCCCAGTGGCGGAGCCTCAAGTAGAGTTTGTTGATGAGGTTCCTGCCCAGACAGTCCCGGTTGGGCCAGCTCAGGTTCCCGAGGGGTTCATTGCCACCCCAATACTTTAGGATGCTCTGGTCCGTCTAGTGGGCCTCATGGAGAGTGTCGCTCAGGCAGGTTTGCTTCCTGCAGCATTACCCGTCTCTCAGGCTGGGGGAGGAGCCCAAACTCCCGCTACTTGTACTCCGGAGCAGTTGGCTCCTCAGTTTCAGACTCCAGTAGCTCAGCCAGCTGGGGTAGTTCAGCCGGGTATTATGGCTCAGACCGGTGATGGAGTAGCTATGTCTGCTGATGCTTTGTGGAGGTTGGACAGGTTAACCAAGCTTTTCACTACTACTTATAACGGTGTATCTTCAGAGGATCCCCAGGACTGTTTGGATAGCTTCCATAAGGTTCTACGGAACATGGGGATAGTAGAGACCAATGGGGTCGACTTTGCTACTTTTTGTCTGTCAGGTCCCGCCAAGACTTGGTGGAGAGACTATTGTTTGGCCAGACCAGTTGGATCACCGGCCTTGACTTGGGCCCAGTTCACTCAGCTATTTCTGGAGAAGTTTCTTCCTATCACTCAGAGAGAGGATCTACGGAGGCAGCTTGAGCGTCTCCAGCAGGGCTCTATGACCGTCACTCAGTTCGAGACCAGATTTGTTACCTTGGCCCGGCATGCTATTATGATACTTCCCACCGAGCGAGAGAGGGTGAGGAGATTTATTGAGGGCTAGCTCAGCCGATCAGATTGCAGATGGCCAAGGAGACAGGGAGTGAGATTTCTTTCCAGGATGCAGCCAATGTGGCCAGACGAGTTGAGATGGTTCTGTTGGTGGTCAGGGGTCTGACAAGAGACCTCGTCATTTTGGCAGGTTCAGTGGCGCCTCATCTGGAGGCAGGGATTCTTTTTGTAGGGGCCATCCTCCTAGGCCATTTAATTCGGCACTTCAGGTTTCTCGCAGTGCTCCAAGTGGTCGTGATTCTCATATGCAATATTCTGATCAGTTGCCCTACAGTGCACCATCAGCTCCTATAAGTGCACCGCCAATTCAGGGCTTTCAGGGTGGTTACTCGGGTCATCAGGGTCAGTTTCAGGGTCAGCAGCCTCAGCAGCCGATGGCTTGTTATACTTGTGGTGATCAGAGGCACATTTCTAGATTTTTCCCTCGAGCCTCGAGCAGTTCTCAGCACCAGGGTTCTCGTGCCATGGTTCCAGTACCAGGTGTTCCATTGCCCGCTCAGCCAGCTAGAGGTGGGGGTCGAGGTGTTAAAGGTAGAGGTCAGGTCATTAGAGGTGGAGCCCATGCCGCTAGAGGTAGAGGTCAGCTTGTAGGAGGCTGTCCCAGGGATGTAGTTCAGACTGGTGGGGCCCAGCCCTGATGTTACGCTATTCCGGCCAAACCTGAGGTTGAGGCCTCCGATGCAGTTATCACAGGTTTGGTTTCGGTTTGCAGCAGTGATGCTTCAGTTTTATTTGATCCAGGGTCCACATATTCCTATGTGTCATCTTATTTTGCTCCTTATTTGGTTATGCCTCATGATTCTCTAAGTACTCCTGTATATGTGTCTACACCGGTAGGTGATTCTATTGCAGTTGATCGTGTCTACCATTCGTGTGTTGTGGTTATTGGTGGTCTTGAGACCAGTGTAGATCTTCTGCTCCTTGATATGGTGGATTTTGATGTTAATTTGGGGGTGGATTGGTTGTCGCCTTACCATGCCATACTGTACTATCATGCCAAGACCGTGACATTAGCATAACTCGGGTTGCCTGGACTGGAGTGGAGGGGGACTCCTGGTCATTCTTCCAGCAGGGTTATCTCATATATGAAGGCTCGGCGCATGGTTGAGAAGGGGTGTTTGGACTATTAGGCTTATGTTCGTGATTCTAGTGTCGAGGTTCCTTCTATGGAGTCTGTGCCCATAGTCCGTGAGTTTCCAGAGGTGTTCCCTACAGACCTGTCGGGTATGCCACCCGACAGGGATATTGATTTTTGCATTGATCTGGCTCCAGGCACTCAGCCTATTTCTATTCTGCCATATCATATGGCCCCGCCAGAGTTGAAGGAGTTGAAAGAACAGTTGCAAGATTTGCTTGATAAAGGCTTCATTAAGCCTAGTGTCTCGCCTTGGGGTGCGACGGTGTTTTTTGTTAAGAAGAAGGATGGTTTGATGAGGATGTGTTTAGATTATCGGCAATTGAACAGGGTGACCATCAATAACAAGTATCCATTTCCATGAATTGATGATTTGTTTGATCAGCTTCAGGGTGCCAAGGTATTTTCGAAAATCGATTTGAGATCTGGCTACCATCAGTTGAGGATTAGGGCATCCGATGTCCCTAAAACAGCTTTTCGCACTCGGTATGGGCATTATGAGTTCTTAGTGATGTCATTCGGGTTGACAATGCCCCATCAGCTTTCATGGACTTGATGAACCGAGTGTTCAGACCTTATTTGGATTCCTTCGTGATTGTCTTCATTGATGATATTCTGATTTATTCCCTTAGCCGGGAGGAGCACGAGCAGCACCTTCGAGTCATTCTTCAGAATTTGAAGGACAGTCAGTTGTATGCTAAGTTTTCTAAGTGTGAGTTCTGGTTGATCTCAGTTGCATTCCTGGGTCATGTTATATCAACAGAGGGTATCCAGGTTGATCCCAAGAAGATTTCAGCAGTCAAGGATTGGTCTAGACCCACGTCAGCTACAGAGATTCAGAGCTTCTTGGGCTTAGCAGGTTACTATCGTCGGTTTGTGGAAGTCTTTGCATCTATTGCAGCCCCGATGACCAGGTTGACTCAGAAAGGTGCTCAGTTTAGGTGGTCATATGAGTGTGAGGCGAACTTTCAGAAGCTCAAGGTAGCCTTGACCACGGCACCGGTGTTGGTTTTTCCCACAGGTTCAGGGCCATATACGGTGTATTGTGATGCATCTGGGGTTGGACTTGGTGCAGTGTTGATGCAGGAAGGAAAGGTTATTGCATATGCTTCACGTCAGTTGAAGATCCACGAGAAGAATTATCCAGTTCATGATTTGGAGCTAGCAGCCATTGGTCACGCGCTGAAGATTTGGAGGCATTATCTGTATGGCGTGTCATGTGAGGTGTTCACGGATCGCAAGAGTTTGCAATATTTGTTCAAGAAGAAGGAGTTGAATTTTAGGCAGGGGAGATGGTTGGAGTTGTTGAAACACTATGACATCACCATCTTATATCATCCGGGGAAGGACAATGTGATGGTCGATGCTTTGAGTAGGAAGTCAGCCAGCATGGGCAGTCTTGCTTATATTCCGGTCGGAGAGAGACCGCTTGCTTTGGATGTTCAGGCTTTAGCCAATCGGTTCATGAGATTGGATATTTCTGAGGCCGGCTGTGTTCTAGCTTATATAGTTGCTCGTTCCTCATTATTTGATCGTATTCGAGACCGGCAGTATTATGACCCTCATTTATGTGTCCTTAGGGATACGGTTCGGCACGGTGATGCTAAGCAGGTTACAGTTGGTGATGATGGAGTTTTACGGATGTAGGGTCGTATTGGTGTACCCAATGTGGATGGACTTCATGAGTTGATATTAGAGGAGGCCCATAGTTCCCGGTATTCTATCCATCCGGGCGCCGTAAAGATGTACCGGGATTTGCGGCAGCATTATTGGTGGAGGAGGATAAAGAAGGATATTGTGGCATATGTAGCGTGGTGCTTGAATTGTCAGCAGGTAAAGTACGAGCATCAGATACTTGGCGGATTGATGCAGCAGATTGAGATTCTTGAGTGGAAGTGGGAGCGTATCACCATGGATTTCGTTGTTGGAATCCCACGGACTCAGAGGAAGTTCGATGCAGTATGGGTCATTGTGGATAGGCTGACCAAGTCATCGCATTTCATTCCTGTGGCAGTTTCCTATTCTTTGGAGAGATTGGCAGAGATCTACATTAGGGAGATTGTTCGCCTTCATGGTGTGACCGTGTCTATTATTTCTGACCGAGGTACGCAGTTTACCTCCCATTCTTGGAGGGCATTTCAACGTGAGTTGGGCATGAGGGTTGAGTTGAGCACATCATTTCATCCTCAGACGGACGGACAGTCTGAGCGTACTATTCAGATTTTGGAGGCTCTGCTACGAGCCTGTGTCATTGACTTTGGAGGCTCTTGGGATCAGTTCTTGCAATTAGGTGAGTTTGCCTACAACAATAACTATCAGTCGAGCATTTAGATGGCTCCTTATGAGGCATTATATGGTAGGTGATGTCGGTCGCTGGTTGGGTGGTTTGAGCCGGGAGAGGCTCGATTGTTGGGTACGGAGTTAGTGCAGGATGCCTTGGATAAGGTTAAGATCATTTAGGATAGACTTCGTACAGCTCAGTCCAGGCAGAAGAGTTATGCCGACCGCAGAGTTCGTGATTTGACATTCATGGTTGGGGAGCGGGTATTGCGACGGGTATCGCCCATGAAGGGCGTGATGAGATTCGGGAAGAAGGGTAAGGTAAGCCCTAGATTCAATGGTCCATTTGAGATTCTTGGCAAAGTGGGCGAGGTGGCCTACAGACTTGCGTTGCCACCTAATTTATCAGTTGTGCATCCGGTGTTTCATGTGTCTATAGTTCGGAAGTACCACGGAGATCCAGCCCATGTGTTAGATTTCAGCAGTGTCCAGTTGGACAAGGATTTGACCTATGAGGAGGAGTCGGTAGCCATATTAGACCGGCAGGTTCGTCAGTTGAGATCGAAGAGTTATACTTCAGTTCGTGTCCAGTGGAGAGGTCAGCCTGCCGAGGCAGCTACCTGGGAGTCCGAGTTCGATATGCGGAGCTGTTATCCCCATCTTTTCCCCGATTCAGGTACTTTTCTATGTCCGTTCGAGGACGAACGGTTATTTTAGAGGTGGAGAATGTGATGACCCAAAAGGTCATCCCTTGTTTTATAAGTCAAAATGGTGTTCCTAGGCCTTGAAAACCTCCTTTCATCTTACCTCGTTTTGCGTGCTAGCCCGAGCGTATATCCGGAAGCTTCTATGTGAAAAATTCTAAATTGGCCTTAATATTGAATTTAAGTTGACTTCGATCAGCATTTTGGGTAAACGGACCCGGACTCGTGATTCGACGGTCCCGGAGGGTCCGTAGGAAAATATGGGACTTGGGCGTATGCGCGGAATCGAATTCTGAGGTCCCAAGCCCGAGAAATAAATTTTTGAAAGAATTATTTTACTGAATATATAAGAGTTTTTGGAAATTTGGTTATATTTGAAATTTATGGTATCGGTATTTTGGTTCCGGAGCCCGGTATAGGTTCAATATGATGTTTGAGTTGTGTCTGTAAAATTTGGTAAGAAACGGAGGTCATTTGAGGTTGTGTACATGTTTAGTTTGGAGCCCCGAGGGCTCAGGTGAGTTTCGGGTAGGTTCCGGGGTGTTTAGAGTTGAAGAATCACTGCTGGTGCACCAGTTCTAGTGTGCCCGCACCTGCGAGCCTTGGGCCGCAGGTGCGAGACTGTAGGTGCGGATCCCCAGCCGCAGGTGCGGTCCAGCCCCAGTCAGCCCAATTTCGCAGATGCGACAAAATCTCCGCAGAAGCGGTTCCACAGATGCGGATTAGCCTCCGCAGGTGCAGCACCCAATGGATTTGCCCATTTCTGCAGGTGCGATGGATTTTTCCGCACCTGCGCAAGCGCATGTGCGACCCAGGCACCGCAGGTGCGAGGGTCGGGCAGTGTGTTTAAGTTAGATGCTTCACCCGATTTCATTTTTATTTCTTCACCAAAATATGAGACCAAGGGCGATTTTCTCAAGAGAGTTTCTTCCCAAATCATAGGTAAGTGACCCTTAACTAGTTTCTTTCAATTTCCTAATGATTTTCATCAACTTTTACCAAGAATTCTAGGGTTTCAATGGTAGAAAATTGGGGATCTGGGTAGAGTTAGGGATTTTTCAATAATTCAAATTTAGACCTCGTTTTGAGGTTGGATTTCGAAACTAATTACATATTGGGGCTCGTGGGTGAATGGGTGATCGGGTTTTGGTCCGAACCTCGTATTTTTAACCAAGCGGGCCCAGGATCAATTTTTGACTTTTTGGGAAGAATGATGTAAAACCTATAATTAAGTGTTGGGATGGAATTGTTTGGCATTTATTGATGTTATTGAGTTGAATATGTCTAGATACAAGTGAATTGGAGTCAAATTCAAAAGGAAAAGCGGTAATCGAGGATTGAGTTTGGTCATGGAATTTGAGGTAAGTGATTGGCTTAACCTTAGCTTGAGGGAATAGGTGTTGTGTCCTATTTGCTATGTGTAAGTATCGTGTTCAATGTATAGGTGAGGTGACGTGTACCTATACGTTGGTGTCAAGCATGCTCGTGAGTCGAATATTGTGATCTATGTGGTTTTTCTTTAAGTAATACTTGAGTTTCACTTTACTGTTATCCATGTTGGTGGAAATTCCTTGATATTGAAAAGTGTTGAGAATTAGTTTCAGTCGAAGATTTTTATGTGAAGTTATGCATCAAGTGAGATTGGATATAGCTGTTTTCCCTTGCCGGGATGGTACTAATTCCACTGTTGACTCCCTTGCCGCGATGTTATGGTTTATTTATGTTTATTCCATTAATGTTCTTTTTTGGATTGCCATTATTTGATGTGTTTGGGTGAGGAAGAGTGTAAAAGCACGAAGGGTGATGCCGTGCGTGAGATTTTGAGTGAATGATAACGCACGAAGGGTGATGTCCTGTTTATATTGTGATTGTAAAAGCACGAAGGGTGATTCCGTGCCATGATATGAGAGATAATGCACGAAGGATAATGTCGTGCCATGATATTGTGAGGTAAAAGCACGAAGGGTGATGTCGTGCCGAATATATTGATTCTGATGGTGAGGGCGGGAGTAAAAGTACGAAGGGTGATGCGGTGCACTTGTTTTTGTATTACTATTATGTTGCTTAAATTGATATCTAAATTGTGCCTTTCCTCGTTACTTTCATTATTTGATATCTCCTCCCCTCAGCATGTTCCCCTTTTTCCCTTATGCTTAATTGTTTATTTCTCGTTGTATTATTTTTTTTCTCCGTATACTATTAAACTGCACCGGTTGACTTTGGTTGTTGTGTCCTAGCCTCGTTACTACTTCGCCGAGGTTAGGCTCGACACTTTCTCAGTACATGGGGTCGGTTATACTGATCCTACACTCTGCACTTTTCTGCAGATCCCGCTGTAGGACCCTACAGACCATAGATCGAGGTTGCTGCCCCCAGTCCAGTGAGACCTCGAGGTAGTCCTGCAGGCGTCCGCAGGCCTTGGCGTCCCTTCTTACTTTTGTTCTTGTATTATGTTCTAGTTACTTCAGAAACAGATGTACTTATTCCATTCAGACCGTTATGTGTATTATTCATAGACAGTTCGTGAGTTTATAACTCCAAAGTTCTGGGATTTGTTTTTTGTGAAATTTCGTACAGGCATACATTGAGTTTATATACCTTGCTCCATTTTGTACTTATATCTATGTTAGTGTTGTATTTCCGCATGCTATTTGGTAATAATAAAGGAACAATATAAATTGAATATTTACGTTGGCTTGCCTAGCGGGTTCAACGTTAGGCGCCATCACGGTCCCGAAGGTGGGAAATTCGGGTCATGACATCGAGGGTCTTTTGAAGGTATCACTGGAACAATGGAGGAATTGCGGAGGAACATGGACGAGAAGCTTGCACAATCTGTGGAGGAGTTTAAGAGAATCCTCTTGATTAATGTGGAGAATGAGCAACCACAAATGAATCCCAGAACGGAGGACGAGACTACAACTTCAGCTGCAAGAGGACTAGGAGGAATCAACTAAAATTTTCAAAATTTGATGGCACTGGTTTACACGATTGGTTGTATCAGTGTGAGAAGTTCTTTGAAATAGATGAAAATCCAGAAACAAATAATGAAGACTAGACTGGCGAGGGAGGTTCCTAGCTGGGGAGAAAAAGTGAGATGTTTGTATGCAAGGTTTGGTTCAGGTTTATTTGATGATCGAGTGGGGAATTTGAATGATCTCAAGCAGATAAACTCCATACAAGATTATGTTGATTTGTTTGATGAATTGTTAACTAGAGTAGAATTAAATGAGGAGTATGTTGTTAGTTATTTCTTGAGAGGTCTTAAACCTGAAATAAGGTTGCCTGTAAAGAAGTTTTCCCTTTGATCCTTACAGAAAGCAATCAGTCTAGCCAAAATCTAATAACAACACCAATAATCCAGAAAGAAGCCTACAAAAGTACCCCTATTCTTTCTAATCCTAGACCATCCCAGGGATATCTTCCTATTAACACCAGTTATTACAACAATCAGCCTTTTTTCTAAGCCAAACCTATCCATCCAAAAAAACCAGAGCTTTTATGCTGGAGCTGCTAAACCAATTTACAAAAATCCAAAGATTCTGAGTACCAATGAAATGGAGGATAAGAGGGATAAATGGTTATGTTTTTTATTTTGATGAAAAATACATCCCTGGTATGTGTGTTAAAAAAAGGAGGCAGTTATTTTTTATTGAGGTGGAAGATGCAGAAGGGGTAGGAAATGGGATGATGAGAGAGATGTAATGCTTGATCCCTCTGAATTCTCGTGTATGAAAGGGTTAGAATTTGAGGTTGACAGTAAAGGAGACATCTTACCTCATGTTTCAGTCCATGCAATGACCGGTGCTCAAGATTTTAGAACTATGTTTAGAACCATAAGGGTTACAGGTTCAGTGAAGGGGAAGGCTGTCAAGATCTTGATAGACACAGGTAGTACTCATAACTTTATGGACCTCAACATTGCAAAGAGGTTGGGATGTTACTTAACTAGGATCCATCCTTTTGCTGTGTTAGTAGTTGATGGCAACAGAATGCACATCAACTTCATATGTAAAGGTTTCCTTTTGAAAATGCAAAGAGCTATGTTTATGTCTGACATGTTGACCTTACCTTTGGGTGGCTGCAATATGGTTCTAGGGGTGCAATGGTTGATCATACTGGGAGACATCCCATGGAAGTTTAGGTAGTTAAAAATGGAGTTTACATATAGAGGGGACAAAATGGAGGGGTATAAAACCTCCTGCTATGAAGTTGGTAGAGCAAGGGAAGATGGATAAACTCTTAGCTAAACCTGTTGAATTTTCTATGATGACCGTAGGATTGTTTGCTACAAGACCTGAACCTGGGGCTAGTTTCTGGAAATTGCAAGCTCAGATAGAAATAGTGGAGGACAAGTCAGGTTTGCAGAAGGTATTGCAGAAGTATAGTGACTTGTTTGAGGTTCCTAAGGACCTTCCACCACCTAGACAACATGAGCATATGATTTTATTGAAGGAAAGCACCTCCCCTATCAACATTAGACCTTACAGGTATCCTACTATACAGAAAGAGAAGATATAGAAGATGATTGAAGAGTTGAATACTGCTGGAGTAATAAGGAACAGTACAAGCCCTTACTCTCACCTATATTTATGATGAAAAAAAGGATAGGAGCTAGAGAATATGTGTTGATTATAGGAAGCTTAACAGTCACACAATCAAAGACTAATTCCCCATACCAGTCATTGAAGAATTGTCAGATGAACTATATGGTGCCAAGTTCTTTTCTAAGCTGGACTTCAGGTCAGGCTACCTTCAAATTAGGACATGGGAACCTGACATTCCAAAACTTCTTTTCGAACCCACCATGGTCATTTTGAATTTTTGGTAATGCCTTTTGGCTTAATAAGTGCTCCCTTTACTTTTCAGAGCTTGATGAACCAGATCTTCCTTCCTTATTTGAGGAAGTTTTTTTGGTTTTATTTGACGATATACTAGTGTACAGCTCTTCTTGGGCTGATCACCTAATACACTTGGAGAAACCTTTGAGTTTTTGAGAATTAATACACTATTTGTTAAACAAAGCAAATGTTCTTTTGGTGAAACTCATGTGGATTATCTTGGACATGTAATTTTTGAACAAGGAGTTTTAATGGATGGCCAGGAGATATCATCAGTACTCAGCTGACCTCAACCTTCTTCTATCAAATCACTCAGGGGATTCCTACGCCTCACTGGTTATTAAAGATGTTTCATTTAGGGATATGGGGCCATTTCTAGACCCTTAACTGATCTCTTAAATAAGGAGAACTTTGCATGGAATGAGGCTGCAACTCAAGCATTTGAAGAATTAAAGAAATTGATGACTTCAGCTCCTGTCTTGGCATTACTAGATTTCTCTAAGGAATTCATTGTGGAGACTGATACTTCAGGAGATGGTATTGGTGCAGTATTTACTCAGGAAAGAAGACCAATAGCCTTCTTTAGCAAAGGACTATCTGGAAAAACAAGGCCTTATCAGTATATGAGAGAGAGTTTTTGGCATTGGTGAGTGCAGTGCAGAAGTAGAGGCCATACTTGTTGGTCATGCACTTCATTATCAAGACTGACCATTATAGCCCCAAGTACTTGTTGGAGCAGAGGATTACAACACCTAGCCAGCAAAAGTGGTTATTCAAACTACTTGGCTATGACTATACTATTTCCTACAAGAAAGGGAAGGACAACATTGTTACAGATGCCTTGTCAAGAAGAGAGGAACCAGCTCAACTTTGCAGCATCTCTGGAGTTCAGGTGGACTTGTTAGAGGAGGTAAAACAATCTTGTCTACAAGATCCTTCTCCAGGTGCTTATCTAGAAGTTGCAAAATTCTGCACCAACCAAACCAAACTACAAATACCCGGCTGGCATTTTGAGTAGAAATGGAAGAATTATGGTAGGCCACAATGAGGGACTGAGAAGGAAGCTGGTAGCTTATTACCACAAAAGCTCAATAGGAGGACATTCTGGCATTTCTGCTACTTTGAGCAGGCTCAAGCAAGATTTTTATTGGAAGAAATGAGCAAACAATCTACACCTTTGTAAGAGAGCGTGACACCCGCCAGAGATGTAAAAATGAGAATGTAGCATATCCAGGTTTGTTGCAACCATTACCTAGTCCTGACAAGGTATGGCAAGATCTTTCCATGGATTTCATGGGTTACCAAAAGCCAAAGGCAAGGAGGTTATTTTTTTAGTATTTGACAGACTGAGTAAAGCTGCTCATTTCATGGCTTTAAAACACCCTTACACTGCATTAGAGATGGCACATGTATTCATGGATAATGTTTTTAAACTCCATCGTATGCCCAAATCGGTGGTGTCTGACAGGGATGTGGTCTTCACTAGAAAATTTTGGAAGGAGCTGTTTAAATTGTAGAAGGTATCTTTGCTTACTTCTACTACTTACCAACCTCAAATGGATGGACAAATTGAGGTGGTAAATCAATGTTTGGAGTGTCATCTGAGGTGCATGATATGTAACAGAACTCGAGAATAGCCCCAGTGATTACCCTTGGCAGAGTGGTGGTACAACACTGCCTATCACTCAACTATCAAGATGACACTTTATGAGGTTGTTTATGGTTAGAAACCACGCCTCTATTACCCTACATGCCACTTGACTCTCAATTGGAAGTGGTAGACAGAAGCTTACAGGCAAGGGAGGCCACATTGAGGATAGTCAAGTTCCACTTGTTGAGAGCCCAGAATAGAATGAAGTCCCAAGCAGACAAAGGTAGAACTGATAGGAAATATGAGGTTGGAGATTGGGTTTATGTTAAAGTACAAC
Organism: Nicotiana paniculata; assembly: GCA_005239505.1. NCBI lineage: Eukaryota > Viridiplantae > Streptophyta > Magnoliopsida > Solanales > Solanaceae > Nicotiana > Nicotiana paniculata. Next base: position 7,511 of record MDKI01225087.1, on the reverse strand, counting down.
CTTATAGACAGCTATCCTTGAAAAGTCATTCCTTTCAGAAGCTTTCAGCCAAGTTCTATGGCCCTTTCCAAACCATTCAAAAGGTGGGATCGGTAGCTTATACATTGGCCCTACCTGTTCACTCAAAAATACACCCCACTTTTCACATATCTCAACTTAAGAAGAAGTTTGGTCCTCATTCAGTTTCACCAATTTTTCATATTGTTCATGTTGAGCATGGTCATGTGTTACTCGAACCAGAAGCTCTTTTGGACAGTAAAGCTACAACCCAGATTCTAGTAAAGTTGTTGAATGCAGCACCTGAAGACAGTACATTAGAAGATTGGCAGGAATTCCAGCCCAAGTTTCCATCCTTTAATCCTTGAGGACAAGGCTTGTTTGAAGAAGAGTGTTGATATGATTCAGAATAAAATGCGTAATAATTGAATTGATTTTTTAGTTGTTAATTCCAGTATTAGTTGTAATTTCCAACTGTCAATTTAGTTAGGAAGTAGCTGACACATGTGAGAGGCACATGTTCCCCGAGTTAGTTATAACTAAATTTCTGTCCCTTTTTCTGTTTTCCCCAAAGTAGATATAAGTCAGGGAAGAGTATTGTAATTGTTTTGTGAATTGATTTCCATCAATAATATCTTCTCTTCTTCTCTCTCTAAACACATAACTCAACTCGAGTATTGTAGAGATCTATTCTAGACCAATTCTACAACTTTGCTCTTTAGGATTTCTCATTTCTTCTTTCAATTTTCTTAAGTTGCTATCATTGATGTAGATTTACACCAACAACTTAGTTACTATGTCACTTCTCGCTTCTTAATACAATGTCTCACCAGTGTTTTTCTCTCTTTCTTTTCTCACTAATTACACAATAGATCTAAAGTGAACTACAATGCTTGTTTGGAGTAGAACAAAAAGAGTGATAGTGGTTTATTCAAAGTATGTCTCCTCAAAGTCGGTGTAGTGGGTATTTATACTTCGTGAGGCCTTCATGTCTTGTGAATCGTGAGAGATTGCAAACCCAAGGGAGTTGATCTCAAAAATGAATCGTAGATTGATTCTTTCCAAGTATAGAATATTTCTTCTATTGATTTGTGTAACGACTCGGCCGGTCATTTTGGGCCCAAAGAGACTTTGGAATGAATTGAGACACTTAGTCTCAAAGTTGGAAGCTTAAGTTGAAAAGGTTGACCGGATGTTGACTTATGAGTAAATAACGTCGGAATGGAGTTATGACGGTTCTCTTAGCTTCGTTGGGTGATTTTGGATTTAGGAGCGTGTCGCTATTGTGTTTTGGAGGTTTGTAGTTGAATTAGGCTCTAAATGGCGAAAGTTGGAAATTTAGAAGTTTGATCGAGAGTGAACTTTGTTGTTAACGGGCTCAGACTGAAGTTCCGGGAGTTGGAGTAGTTCCGCGGTGTCATTTGTGACTTATTTGCATAACTCAATCAGATGTGATTTGATAGGTTTCGGCATCGCTTGTATAAGTTGGAATTTTCTTAGTTTCAATAGGCTTGAATTGGGGTGCGATTCGTATTTTTGATATTTTTTTATATGATTTGAGGGCTCGACTAGGTTCGTATCGTGTTTTATGATTTTTTGGTATGTTTGGTTGAGGTCTCAGGGGCCTCGAGTTGATTTCGGATGGTTTTCGGATCAAAGTTTGAGTTAGAGAGACTACTATGGCTGAAGCCTTCCGGTGCAATCACACCTACGAAACATTGGTCGTAGGTGCGAGCTCGCAGAAGCGAGCTAAGAAGCGCAGAAGCGGAAGATTTGACTGGGGACTGTGGAGCGCAGATGCGGAAGGTATTCGGAAAGTGCGGACTCGCACCTGCGCTTAGAGGGTTATAGAAGCGGAAAAATGAGTGGTGAGTCTGGTCCTCAGAAGCAGATTATTTGTGCAGATGCGCGCCTGCAGAAGCGGGGGTTTTGACCATAGAAGAGGCGGCTTAGTGGCCTCCTCATATGTAGATGATGGACTGCAAAAGCAGTGGTACAGAAGCGGATAAAGTGGAGAATGCTGGGCAGATTATTTAAAATGAGGGTTCGCGATTTTGCTTCACTTTAAACATTTCAAGCTCGGGTTTGGGCGATTCTTGAGAGGATTTTCGAGGGGTTTCTTAAGGTAAGTCCCTTGTGCTCATTTTTGATCAATAATCTTGTTTTCCCCATTGAATTTCCCACCTAGTTGGTGTGTATTTAAGGTGTAAATTGGGAGTTTGAGGCTAGGGATTTGGAGAGTTGAATTTGGAGATTTGGGTGACGATTTGTTGTCGGATTTTGTTAAATTTGGTATGGTTGGACTCATGATTGAATGGGTTTTCGAGTTTTGTGACTTTTAGAGTATTTCGAGACGTGGTCCTGGGGGCCGACGTTTGAGTCGATTTTTGACTTTTGATTAATAACTTAGTATTTTTCTTCTAGAACTGATTCCTTTAGACTATGTTGATTATATCGAATTGTTTATGGCTAGATTCGAGGCATTCGGAGGCCGTTTCGCGAGGCAAGGGTGTGTTGGATTAGAGATTTTCTCGGAATAAGGTAAGAAATAATTCTAAATTTGATTTTGAGGGTATGAAACCCCGTACTATGTGACATGTGTTTGGTTTTGAGGTGACACACATGCTAGGACGGGCGTGTGGGCGTGCACCATAGGAATTGTGACTTGGTCATTTCCTTAGAACTGTGTAGTTGAATAATCTGTTGATATCCGTACATTCTCCACGTATTAGAGAAATTAAACTGTAAATCATGTTAGGAATCGTGTTTAGGACATGTGTTGACACTGTAAGGACCCACAAAGGTCGCGCACATGTTGAATTATCTACTAAATTGATGTTTTGTACTCAGTCACAGTTTTATTTGCATATCATATCTCATTCTATATTGTTCCTTGTTGATACATATATAACATCTATTTGGGCTGATTTTCATGGTTTCTGAGAGCCCGAGAGACTGGAGAGGTTGATGATATAGTGAGGTCGAGGGTCTGATTGTGAGGATATTTATGGGATCGGGCTGCAAGCCGCAACATGTTTCGTTGATTTAATCCATGATTGGCTTGTTATAGCGTTTGGGCTGAAGGAACCGGAACCACTCTAGAGTCTGTACACACCCCCAGTGAGTGCAGGTACCTACTGAGTTCTGAGTGCAAGTACCGAGTGTCGGGTGCTGAATGATTGAGAGGAATGATTAGTTGTAAGGAATGAGTGATGGTGAGGTTGGAGTGAATGGGAGAATTGAGTGACTGTTTCTCTGAGAGGATGCATTTGACCTTCATTTTTATTGCACTTCAGCTATCATATATCACCGTCTTGTAATTTCTAAGAGATATTATATTCTGTTTCACATGAACTTAACATGGATTAACTGTTGTGGCCTAAATTGTTGAACTTGAAAGCATGCCTACCTTCATATACTGAAATTTCTGTAATTGAACTATAACTGTGAAGCTCGTCACTACTTTTAGTCCTTTATTTAATCTTGTGACTTACTGAGTTGGTTGTACTCACGCTACACCCTACAATTCGTGTGCAGATCCAGGTGTTTCCAAAAATGGTGGGTGTTGATTCATTTGTACAGTTGATCGTGTGGAGATTTCAAGGCAGCTGCCCGGCTTTTTCGCATACATTGTCTCTCCTTCCCTATCTTTCCGCTTTATGTATTTAGTTTCAGACTATTATAGACACTACTCCCAGATTTGTGATGTTTAGACGCTCATGTACTCATTGACACCCTGATGTTGGGAATTTCTGTATTGGTTTTGACTTTCTATCCATTTTTAGAGTTTTGTTGATTAAAACCTGTGTTATTCTTCTTTTTCATTTAAAAATGTGGAAGTATTTTGAAGTGTCGGCTGGCCTAATACCACGTTAGGCATCATCACGACTGGCTGAGTTTTGGGTTGTGACAATTTGTCTTGACTTGTGGTCTTGATTTACATTTTCTTTTGTTAAGTGGATATTCGCGTTATTAGAAATATCAAATCAAATCCCTTGATCTCTGCGTTGATTGATGTCTTTACATGGTGGAATCTTCAGTGCATAATTTCGTGCTCTTGATTTCATTTGAATGAGGTCCTTCCTATAATATCCTCCTTGATCTCATGCCAAATCCTTGATTGATTTTGTCTTAGATTTTTCGCTACTCTTTTCTTTTTCGTCTTGATTCTTCTATGCCACTTTTCCATTGATTAAGAAATGTTTATGCACATAAAAAGTAATTCGTTATCTTGCATCATTAAAATCAATTTTGATCCGACAGTGTTCTCGCTTTAAAAACAATGTTTTAGTTTCCAACTAGTTGGAATTGATTTTATATAAATTTTTCATATCAAACTTTACCCAAGTAAGCTTCATGTTCTATGTTAGCTCTCATTAATTTTCGGCTCTAATTAACAAATGGAGAAAGGTAGCAGTTGATTGATAGTCTGTATAAAATTAATCAGTACCCTCACTTTGCCATGCAGATGTTAATTTGGAACTTCTACCACCATTATCATACTATAGAGCCTTGTATAAGGACTAGTCAGCGGTATATTGTTTTTTTTTTTTTTTTTGGTCTAAAGTAATATTAACTTACGTGCCTACAGGTGTGTTGAGCTCTTCTCTTGATTGGAACATTTACAGGGGTGGGTATTGACATTTTTTGGTTGGTTTTCACCGCTAAAAGTGTATCAAAGTGAACTGTTTAAACTAAAAAGACTTAGTGTTTTATCGTTGGAATCTTTATACAAATAGTCTGTCATATTAATTATTTATTTTTTCTAATTAAATACATAGATTGTATGTTAATTATACACATACAATACATAAATTATGCATATATTATCCTTTCACCGATTATTTTTAATTTAAATTATTGGACGACAGGCTATTTGGGTTAATTCTTCTTTATTTATTATTGTTCTTCAACTTTTTGTTATTCTTCTCAATTTTGAAGTTGTTGATCTTGGAATGAAGGTTATCCACATAGTACGAGAGAAATTAAAAAATAGTCAAATTTATAAGTGGTTATTTAAAAATAATCACAGTTTTAAAAGTAATTAAAATTTAGCTACTTTTTATGTAAAGATAAATCTGAACGAAAACAATGTTCAAAATCTGGAAAATACTCCAGCATAATATACTGGACTTCCAACATAATATACTGGAGTTCCAGTATAATATACTGGTCCGCCATAATATGCTGGAAGTTCATACACAGGTGCTCCAATCTTCAATATATTATGCTGGAACTTTCCGCGTGTTGGAGTTGCATAATATGCTGGAAGTTCATACACATGTGCACCGATCTCCAGTATATTTTGCTTGAACTTTTCGTGTTGCAGCAAAATAGTGGCTAGTTTTTAATGACTTTGCAAGTGCTGACTATTTTTGAATGACCAGTCCGAAACTTGGCTAGCCCGTACTATTTTTACGTCTAGTACATATGTAGCCTATATTGGATATGAGTTCATATTGACCAACCCACAGTTGCGAATGAATAATATTTTTTTGGGAAACTACCAGCTATGTCTATTTATAAGTAGCTCATTACAAAAATTGGCCGATTCATAAAATATTAATTATATTAGCCAAATATTACTAATATTAGTCAATTAGCTATTTGTAGCAAAAAGTCAAATTTTTGCTTTGTTTTGAGTGAGTGTTATTAGAATAGATTGGGTACAATTTAAGGAGCTTGAATCTCAATTTTGGGATGATTTGGTGAAGTTTTGAGGTGTTTTGAATTGAAAATTCGAAGTACAAAACTGAACATGAAAAAAAAATGATGTGTATCACACCGTGTATCATTTTTGTATCACATATGTATCATATTTGTATCAATTGTGTATCACATGTATATCCATGTATACATGTGTGTGAGATACATGCGTGATACATGTTTGATACATGTGTCGCAGAAGAATTTTTGAACTCGATTTAATTACGAATTTTGATACAAAACCAGTCCAAATCACCTCCAATCTTCCTCAAATTTTGTATATTCACTTATCTACATATTTTCGATGAATTTCAACTATACCCATTGAAAAAATTCCTTCTTTGCTTAAACTTTTGGAATATTGTATTTTTCTTTTTGTATTTCATCACCTTATTTGATACCTCATCCATGAAATTTCCTTTCCGTCTTGCATCTTATGTTGTTAATCACGCTTAAAAATATGGAAGGTGATTTTTGCATGTGGTTCTTTGAGAGAAAGAATCCTATTTATTTGATTTTTCAATTTTTGTTGGCTAGTTTTGATAAATTTATGACTAATGGCTAGAGATTGATAAGTTGAGATTTATTGTGTAAGTTTCCAATTTTTTGCTTCAACTGTGAGCCCGCCATTATGCATAAGGCCCTAGTTCTAGTGTTGAAAAAGTAATGATTTGTTGATATTAAGTGGGTGGGCTAAATTTGGGCTGTTTGATTCGGCTTCTCGAATATGGATTTGGACAAGACTTGGGCTGCAATCCAACAAGGGATTTTTCGTTCTTATATATTGCCCGTCCTGTATAAGATTTACTTACAATTTATATACAATCTATTGTTAGTCACTTAAATTAAGGAATTTATTTACATATTTTTTCCTCTTATCTCTCCTCTCCTCTTTTCCTATTATATGCCGCCTCTCTCCACCCTAAACTCCCTTGATTGAGTGGCAAAATCTGTGGGTGGTGAAGCCACACTTCATATTTTACCATGTAGTCGAGATATAAGAGTTACCAGTCAATATTATATTTGATATTAATATTAATACCTTCAAATTGAAGAACGTATCACTTTGGTAAACATAGTGCTAGCTTGTCCAAAGCAACGGCAATCAAGAGTGATGCATTCTTTTCCTCGACTACATCAGGGCTTTTGCATCCGTATTCATTTTTTGTGTCACGTTTTAACTTATACCCGTTTTGTAAAAAAAATTGCATTCATACCTGCTTTTGCGCATAACTTTAGCATGCAGGGCTGAAGTAGCAAAGGCAATCACGCAAAACTTCAGCATTCTAGTAGAGGGGCCTGAAGTTGCTTGCGAACTTCAGCTCTAGTAAATGGGGAACTTCAGCTCTAGAGCTGAAGTTTTTGTCTTTGTAAATGGGGAACTTCATGCTGAAGTTCCCCAGTTATAAAGACAAAAACTTCAGCATACGGGGCTGAAGTTCCCCCAGTTACACTGGGGAAACTTTAGCTCTAGAGCTGAAGTTTTTGTCTTTGTAAATGGGGATGAAGTTCCCCAGTTATAAAAACAAAAACTTCAGCATACGGGCTGAAGTTCCCTCAGTTACACTAGGGAACTTCAGCTATAGAGCTGAAGTTTTGTCTTTTGTAAATGGGGAACTTCAGCATATGGGGCTGAAGTTCCCAAGTTATAAAGACAACAACTTCAGCATACGATGCTGAAGTTTTCCATTTACAAAGACAAAAACTTCAGCATACGGAGCTGAAGTTCCCCCAGTTACACTAGGGAACTTCAGCTATAGAGCTGAAGTTTTGTCTTTTGTAACTGGGGAACTTCAGCATACGGGGCT
>ML364854.1:0-11644 GCA_005239505.1 Nicotiana paniculata | reverse complement strand
TTTAGCAAGACACTATATGAAGTTCCAGTTTTAGTATTTAGCACAGATGGTAATTACCCTATACACATGAGTTCTACCTTTGATGATTGAAACTGCTATTAGTTTTTATAGACACGCATACTAACTGAGAAAGTGTGACAATCGATTAAACCTATAGGCATGATTTCTAAAGAGGCAGATTTAAATATATATGCAGCAATGTAAATTGAACTTTTGTTATTTTATTTCCTATAGGAATGGTGTCTAATCATGTAAAGCAAAGTAGGCAGGATATTCACAGAACTTATTTGAGCCAAAGCAAATCCCTATAGGCAGGTTATCTACAGAGCATATTTGAGCCAAAGTAAACCCCTATAGGCAAATTATCTAACACGCAATAGCTAACAGAGTAAACATCTAGGCAAGTTTTCTAACATACAATAGCAGAATGTTTTTGAATAAAGTAAATCCTATAGGCAAATTATCTAACACGCAATAGCTAACAGAGTAAACATCTAGGCAAGTTTTCTAACATACAATAGCAGAATGTTTTTGAATAAAGTAAATCCTATAGGCAAATTATCTAACACGCAATAGCTAACAGAGTAAACATCTAGGCAAGTTTTCTAACATACAATAGCAGAATGTTTTTGAATAAAGTAAATCCTATAGGCAAATTATCTAACACGCAATAGCTAACAGAGTAAACATCTAGGCAAGTTTTCTAACATACAATAGCAGAATGTTTTTGAATAAAGTAAATCCTATAGGCAGGTTATCTAACTTACAATAGCGTAAAGTAAACACCTATAGGCATGTTATCTACCCATTTCCTCAAGATTTCGGATGTCTCATGCAAATGAGTCAAATGGTCCTCTGCGCGCACGGGCTTAACTAACATATCGTCAATGTAAACTTCCATTGATTTTCCTATCTGTTCTTCGAACATCTTGTTAACTAGGAGTTGATATGTAGCCCCTACATTTTTTAGCCCGAAGGGCATTACATTATAGCAGTAAGTTCTATGCTTAGTGATAAAAGAAGTTTTTTCCTGGTCTTCTGGGTCCATCTGGATTTGGTTGTACCCAGAATAGGCGTCGAGAAAAGTAAGTATCTCGTGGCCGGCCATGGAATCGATCATTCGATCTATGTTAGGCAAAGGAAAAGAATCTTTCGGACATGCTTTATTCAAGTCCTTATAATCTACACACATTCTAAGTTTGTTCCCTTTTTTGGGGATTACGACTACGTTGGCTAACCACTCGGGATATTTTACTTCCTGAATGGACCCTATTTTAAGAAGTTTGGTTACCTCCTCTTTTATGAAGGCGTGCTTCACTTTGGGCTGAGGACTTCTCTTTTGCTTTATCAGTCTGAACTTGGGATCCAGGCTCAACCAATGAGTTTTTATCTCGGGTGAGATTCCTGTCGTTATCAATAAGAAATTGAATGAGTTTTTCCTTGAGTTCGGGGGTCAATCTCGTTCCCAGGTATACCTTACGTTCGGGTAGATACTCGATAAGTATCACCTGTTCTAGATCCTCGACCGTTGATTTGGTTGCATCTGATTCTTCGGGAATGATGAAAGTTCGAGGAGTGAGAAAATTCCCTTCTTCTTCAATTGCCTGTTTATCTGATTCGGTCGAGGCTGGGGACAGTAATTTCTATTTGGACGCTTGTTTATCTTTGATGCTCGACTTTTCTGAGGTCGACGGTGCTAATATCGACGTCACCTCGTCGACTGCAAATATTTCCTTGGCAGCGTGTTGTTCCCCATAAACTGTTTTCACACCATCCACTGTTGGGAACTTCATCATTTGGTGAAGGGTTGATGGTACTGCCCTCATGTTATGGATCCACGGCCTTCCGAGCAGTGCATTGTATCTCATGTCGCCTTACATGAATTTTTGTTTCCTTGATGGTCCGGGCCACATTTACTGGTAGGATTATCTGGCCATGTTGAATCCATTTAGGACTCATGATGCAGGTACAATCTTTTCTAGCAGGCCGAGCTTCTCTACGACTCTCGATCTGATTATGTTTGCCGAGCTACCTGGCTCCACGAGAACACGTTTAACTTGAATTTTATTTATCAAAATAGAAATTACCATGGTGTCGTTGTGTGGCTGTGAGATGACTTATGCTTCTTCATCGTTGAATGAGAGAGTGCCTTCGGGCACATAGTCTTTAGTCCGTTTCTCCCTCGTGATCGATACTTTGGTGCGTTTGAATATAGGTCCTTGTGAGACGTCGACCCCGCCGACGATCATGTGGATAATATGTTGAGGTTCTTCTTGCTCATTCTTTCTGTTGGCATCTCTTTCCCTGAAGTGATTTTTGGCTCTATCACTGAGGAATTCTCGAAAGGTGACCCTCGTTGAACAATCAAGCTACTTCCTCTCTCAATTGTCTGTAGTCTTCGGTCCTATGGCCATGCGTGCCATGGTATTTACACATCAGGTTTGGATTCCTTTGAGAGGGATCGGTTCGTATAGGTCTGGGCCACCTAGTGTCTTTGATCCTCCCGATGGCCGATACGATACCCGAGGCATCGACATTGAAATTGTACTCCGATAATCGGGGTGTTTCTGTAGGAACTGCATATTTGTCGAATCCAGTTTTGCTCATGAGTCCCCTAGAATTTTGTCCTCGGTCACCCCTCCGATTGTTCCGGGCGGAATTACATCCCAGATGGTTATTCCTTCTATTTGAGGCATATGGCTGATACCGATCTTTATTCGACCTCGATTCTCTATCAACATCTCTTTGGTTCTTACATGTCGACCGGTTAGGATGCACTGAGCCCGAGGGGGCTCCCAGTTGGTCGTCCTCGACCCTAATCTTTGACTTATATCGGTTGTGAACATCTACCCAAGTCACAGCCGGGTACTCCATTAAGTTCTGCTTCAACTGGCTCGATGTGATCGAACTCCGCTCATTTAATCCCTGGGTGAAAACTTGAACAACCCAATCGTCGGTAACCAGTGGTAACTCCTTACGTTCCATTTGGAATCGAGATACAAACTCTCTTAGCATCTCGTTATCCCTCTGCTTCACCTTGAAGAGGTCTTATTTTCTTGTTGCAACCTTTATAGCGCCAGTGTGTTCCTTTAGAAATGAATCTGCCAACATGGTGAACGAATCGATAGAGTTTGTTGCAAGTTGTGGTACCAAATCATAGCTCACTTCGACAGGGTCTCTCCGAATTTCTTTAGCAATACTGACTCGATTTCATCGTCTTCCAAATCATTTCCTTTTATGGCACATGTATAAGAGGTAACGTGCTCATTGGGATCCGAGGTCCCATTGTATTTAGGTATATCGGGCATCCTGAACTTCTTTGGTATGGGCATCGGAGCCGCACTTGGAGGGAATGGTTTTTGCACAAACTTTTTGGATTCCATTCCTTTTAAGATCAGTGGTGCCCCCGGAATCTGATCGACTCGAGAATTATAGGTTTCCACTTTCTTGTTGTTAGCCTCGATTTTTATTTTCTCCCGACTCTATTCTCTTAGTAAGCTCCTCGAGCATTCTCATTATAGTAGGGTCAGTTGTCGAAGTATTGTCACCTGATCTTTCAGGCGCTGGCTCGGTACGGCGAGTAGCCTCTTGTTCGACCCTATTCGGTGCCATGCTGATATTTGCAACTGAGCAATGGCGTTCTGTTGGGCTTGCAACATTTCAAATATAACTTGGAGACTGACACCTTCGTCTCCTCTGACCTGAGTACCTCGACCGTCAGTTCGATCCTCTCTGCGTATGCTTCCATCGGGGTCCCCGCCTAAGTCCGCATTCAGAGCAATATGCAAACCGACATCGACCGGGTTGACGGGTGGTGCTCCTCGGAGGTCAGCTTGTGGCACCTCGATTCCTGGAGCTATAATATTCTCGTTCTCTCCGTGGAGTCCGAGATCGTTGTCACGATGAGTAGATGTGTTTTGTAAGTTTGACATGATTTATCCTGAAAACAAAATTCTTGACAAGAAACAAGCGTAAAATAGTGTGTTAAGTCAGAACTAGCACTAAACAATCACTATTATCCTTAACCCCACGGTGGGCGCCAAACTGTTTACCTCGAAATACGAGTAACAATTAAACTTGTAATGCGGTTATAAGGATATGTGATCTAATTCAATGCCAATCGATAAATAGCTAAATAAATAAAGGAATTAAACGATTAAAATGGATCAAACCGGTGTAATTTCAAGTTATCGACCCGGTCTGGATTAGGCTTGAGATCAAGTGACAAGAACAGTAAGAACAACATGAGTAACATGAACAATATGAACATAATGGACAATAAGAACAGCAAAGAATTAAAAGTAAGTAAAAGAGTACAGTGCTTGTATTTCTCAGTAGTAGCGTCAGTGTTGACTCGTGTATGATGATAATGATGCATACAAGTGAACATGGCTCCTCTTTATATAGTAGCGGAATCCTAAATAAGGTATGACTCTAATTTCGGAAGTAAAATACATGATTGATATCAATAACCGTTAATGGTTATGCCGGTTTCGAGATCTTCGTCGGGATTGGTGGTCGATTGTGGATATCTCGTGATTGCGTTACTGCGATGTCGATTTAGCCTGATCTCGATCCCTCGGTCTTCACGTCCCTCGAGCCCCAACTTGCTTCGATACAGGCTCACTCTCGAAGCATACCCTCGAGCCCGTAAAATCGTGCATCCTCAATTTTTACACAACTTTTTATATATAGATAGAAGTAAGGGAAAAAAGGAAAAATTATTTGAATGATTCCTGCTATGACTCTACGTGTATTTAATAATTTTTTTCTAAACTTTAATTATTAAAGTAATTGTGATTGTCCTTTGATTAAGATGATGGTATAAAGACTTTTATGCTTTGACAATGCAAACCGAAAGTGCTTGGTCAGAAATCATTTTTCTCTTTCCAACAAAAGTCGATCTTTTTTTTCGAATCCCACTTTTTATCTGTCAAAATCATCAAATCACTTCATCTTCCTTCTAGTATCTTTCAAAAAAGGCATATGAATCCTCCTGCTTCACTGATCCTTCTTCATGGAAAAACAAAAGACCCTTATTTCCGGACCAAGCATATACAACATACGGAATCAGAAACGGCGCAAAAGAAACTCAGTTACTGAATATTTGTTCTTTGATTACCATTACCATCTTTATGTATTTTTAGTCTGCAAGCGTATAACTATAACTATCAGACCATTAGAGTAAGAAACATATTGTAATGTCTCATTTTCTTATAAATGGTGATAATGATGGTATATAAAATTCAAGTACTCGCTATAGTGAATGATCTACTGTAAAAGAGTAGAAAAAAGTATTCTTACAAACTTCACTTCTAGAAGGACTTGATCACATGAAGTTTCTTGGAGAAGTTCAACAATAATCAATGTTCTTAAGAACGCGTCGCAAGGTGTTGCAAAGTTTAAAAGGGAGTGAAACTATAATGTAGGTTATTTCTACTCGATATTGAAGTATTGAGATTAACTTTTAAGATAATTGATTATTTTTTTGGACGTAAAAGGTAAGCAAAATCACGAATTCCTTTGGTCTCGATATTTGAGGAAGTCTTACTCATCGAAATCTTTGCTTAAATCTATTTATTCTTCAATCATCTTCTAGCTTGTATAATTATTTTTATTGTTCTGACTTTTACCATCTTTTATTTCTGTGTCATTATAATTTATGTAACTGACATCTTTCAGTGCCTCCAATCTCTGTGGTTCGTACTGTTTTGATGTGACGGTAGATGATAATAGGCAAGGCTGAAGGTGAAGGTAAATGTTCAGATCATCAATAACTAAAAGGGGACAACTCTTGTACCTCTCATCTTCAATGCAAAGGATGCTCATGGATCTAGATGATGATCATGACTTGATCCAATCTCAGTAGGTAATGTATCTGAAATTTTAGCCTGAGCAGGTTAGTTCAATAACAAAATCAATTGCCAAAGGTTGAGGGGCTTTTATCTTTGATCAAAAGTTTTACTTTTTTTTTGCCAAATAAATTAACACTACTATTTAAATGGAGAAGGATGGAGAGACGGGCCTATCATCTCCATGTGGTTGACCCAAAGATGTTGGCTCTAAACGCATTTTTCTATCAACAAATAAGAAAAATTGAATTACCTGAAATTTAGTACATTTTAATTGAATCATACATTAGCTCTTTCGAAGGTAATGCTTATTCTTTATTGTTTAGACAATATAATTGTTCCCCATTAAAAATGTCATCCTGTTTAAGTTGAATAATAGTTTTTTTGTTTTTTCTTGTGTTTGCTTATAACTCTACTAGTATCTGGATAATATTATTTCATGTCAATTAGTCCAAACTTCTTAAACAATATAAATAATATTAAAATATTTATGATCAGCGACATGAATTTTAAAGAGAAAAAACACAAGCTCAAACTGATGAATGGTGAGGACATTTGGTCGATTTAATTATTGAACACAAAATAATTAGATATATACAAACATGTAATATGATCATATCTTGTTAATACTTCGTTATAGATAATGTTCTTGACGTTTATATATTCCATAAAAACTTTAATGTTATTGCTCATTAACTAATTATGTTAAGTTCTTCTAAACCTATTGAGAAATTTTCCAGATTTTTTTTCTGTCAACCAAAAATAAAATTGACCTCAGAAAGTAAATAATGACAACCAACTAAGGATTCAAAGCAAAACTTTCCACGACTAATTACTATAAACATTTATTTTTCTTGTCAAGGTCCATTGGAGAATGATATTGTGTCATCTGCCTTGCTATGGCCACAACCTTCTTTATATATAATCTCTATTATGTGCATAAACTTAATTTAAGCCTAGGTTTTAACTGTATTTGAAACGATGTTTTCAAGCATAGGCTTCTTAAGCGAGTTGTTCCAGTGGCAATTCAAGCTCCAAATTTTTGTGGTCAAACCGTAATTCGAAATAATTTATATTTTATATTTTACCCTTTTGTATTCATTACACCTTCCCGATTAATCCAAAGTCTTTCCAAAAATTGACCATATGAAATATTTGTCTTTTTCTTTCTTATTTTTAACTTTTCTGTTATCTTTATTCGCATGCACGTATGTTTTCATTTCTGCCTAACAAGTGTTATTGCAATAGTGTTGAGTGACGGCTATATTTTAATGTGAATACTAAGATTGTGGATATGTATCTAAAGTGACTTATAATAACTCTAACAACTTAATGAGATAATTATAGCAATGTCTATTCAGTTGCACAATAATTTAATCCACTTAACATGTTAACATCTAATAATATTAGGTAATTGAAGGGGCTAATTCCATTATCTTTATGATTCTTGATAGTAACATATTTATTATTAAGTATTTTGACGGTTTTGTACATTAGTATTATAGGAGGAGTAGTGTTTAATTGAAGGACAAAATGGTTATTCAATTTTACATGGTCATTTTAGTTTTTTTACTTTGACTTAGGGTCTTCACACTTATAATATAGTATGATTAGCTGTCTTTGTAGTTATATACATCACTTTATAATTATACATCACTTTATAATTATAAGAGAAGAAAGAGTTTCTCCTATGTCTGATATAACAAATGGTGAGTGACAGACAAATTTGAACCTTCCAATAGCAGAAACTATTTAGTCGAAAATGAAGAAAGAGTTCCTCCTTTGTCTTATGTAACAAATAGTAAGTGACACTATGATTTACTATATTTGTAATTGTGTTAGTATAACTTACTTACCATAATTTATTCTTATTAGAATGTTTGGTTAAGTCGATAATAGTTATTATAAAACTAATGATGCATATGTAACTCATTGGGCATACATGAAAACACATCATCTTCTCACTTATTTGAACATAATTCCTATATTGCAAGGTTAGTATCTCGTCCTTTATCATACTTAGGCCCTAGTATTAGCCCCAACGAAATTCATCTATTTATTTTTTGTTTTAATTCTTTTGAATTCGATCGCTAAATTTAATCTGCAATATACATATAATTTTATTATTTTTCTCCGCTCTTTTTTCATTTGAATCGATCCGCGCATTGCGCGAGTACATATACTATTATACAATAAATTTCATAAAAAAATACATAGTTTGTACCAAAGTTACCGGATTTTGTCAAACGCGTAACCTACACATTAACTATATAAGAAATTGATCATTGAGGGGAGTGCAAAAGCTAAAATGTAGCAAAATGTAGATTAGTGAAGATAAAAATAAGGGATCTTTATGCAAATAGCTGGTCATATTTATTGTTTATTTTTTCTAGCCATATACACAGAGACAGAGTTATGTATGATCATTGATCATACGCAACTATATATATAATACATAAATTATATACATAAATTATATATATATATATAGTATACCTCAACCGACTATTTTTAATTTAAGCGATTAAGTGAACTATAATTTGGATCAATTCTTCTAAAAAAAACGACGACGACAATGACGACGACGACGACTGTCACACCTCTTTTTGCCACGCAACCCTATTACGAGGTTGAGTTAGAAGAGTTTTTTTCAATTGAAGTGACGTTTTGAAAAGGGATTATTTATTATTTAGAGTCGCCACTTGGAATTGAGTTTTAATGTTCCAAATCACCTTTTATTGAATCCCTTATCAAAAGGAAGATTTGACTCCTAATTTATGGTTTACGAAAAACAGAAAGACTGAGTAAGGAATTCTGTTGACCGAGGGGAAGGTGTAAGGCATCCCTCGAATCTCCTGATTCTAGCACGATCGCTTTTATCGCTTTTATTGACTAATATAAGGCTTAAATCAATTTTTTAGCTATTCTTGTATTTTATTGATTATGGCTTATCTAATACCGCTTAATTAATTTTTATATTTTCTATTAATTGTATTCATCGAGACGCGGTACGCACACAAGGCATTTCTTTGAAATTAAATGTTAAACCAAGGTACGGAATGTACACATGATTATAACATAATTATTTTTTAATTTAAAGGCATCGATACGCAGAATGCGCACATGATCCTTTTATTATTTAAACATATCAACCCAAGGTTCGGGTATGAACACTTTATACGATATGCGACCTCTTTTGGATACTGAATCTTTATTTATTTTATTACACCTACATTCCTGCAAATTTAAAATACATTTTTTCATCACTTCGCTCTTCTTTTCATTCATATACTTAACTAAATAATTATTTAACTAATTCACTGTATAAATTTGTGATAATTGCAAAATGAGATCAAACGCATGTTATAATATTAAAGTTTACCTAACATTCCTGATAATAATCTTTTTTTTAATTTCTTCATTTCGAGCATATAATATGAGTAAAGATTTTTTTTTTTAAAATATTAAATCTGGTAACAAATTCTATATTGTTACAAACTTTCGTATTAGTAGTGCTATCAAGTCGTCCACACATATAGACCAGTTGCAACGAATAAACTTATCTTTTTAATTTGCTATAACTAACGCTAACTAATAGTAAAGGAAATATTGATAATGGAGTGAAAACTGACCATTTAAAGGATTGTAAAATTATTAAAAGTCAATTAAAATAAAGTTTGAAATTAGTTTGGCAAAAGGATAAAGCTAGCGCTAGGTACTAACTCAAATTGATTGATTTATTTTGATAAGGAAAAATAATTTTATGACACCAAATCCTACAACCCAAATGCGTTACTTTTACCATTATTTGGATTCATACCCATTTGGTCCTAATTAAACTCGACCACCCAATTAATTCATAGTAAAAGCTTTAGATGTAAAGGTATCGAGATGCGGAATGCGCACATGATCCTTTTATTATTTAAGCATACTCATCTAAGGTTCGGATATGAACACATGAGTTAATAGCGTATTAGAATATTAATTATTTTGTCTATTTTATACTCGAGATATTTGATGGTATATATTATTATTATTGTTATTATTATTATTATTATTATTATTATTATTATTATTATTATTATTATTATTATTATTATTATTATTACTACTACTACAACTAAACTTGAATTAGCTCCTAACTTGTCTCGCTCCCTCACTACCCTTTTTTCTTATCCCTATTTTATTTCGTAAAAAACGGATTTGAATTAATTCGTAACCATATCTCTTCTTCACTTATCAACATTTATTTTTCCAATCTTAACTATCATGTTATTAGTCTATTGTTTAGATTAACTATGAAATAATTATGAAAAGCATGTAGTTGTTCAATAATCAGAAAGTCAAAGACAACAAAATATTCTATATGAGTTAAACAAGGAGATGAAAAATCAAAAGCAACAAAAATGGGCCAACCGATGTAGTATTATTATCAAAACACTAGGAAAAACAAAAAAAAAATTACCTTAAATGGAAATTAAGGAACTTCCTCACTTCTTTTGCCTTCTGTATTTTCGTCCTTTTGCTTCTTCTTTTTTGTTTCTTTTTGTTGTTTCTTCTTTTTGCTGACTTCTCCACTTCTTTTTCCTTTCTCCTTTTCTCTTTTTCGTCCTTTCTGTCAGTGTCTTTTCCTTTTCTTCTTTTTCTGTCAGTGTCTTTTTCTTTCTTCTTTTGATTCTTTCTTTCTTTTTGTTCTCCTTTCTCTTTCTCCGTTCTCCTCTGTTTTTTCCTTCTTTTTTTTCTTTTTATAACCTAATGTTATAAGTAGTGTGTAGGTAATGTAGGGAGATAGTGGGGGTATAGAAAGGATGGGGAGTTAGACTAAAAAAGTGGGAATAGTGGGGTTAATAAAAATAAATAATATATATATATATATATAAGAAAGAAAAAAAATCAGATTTTTTTTTAAGATAAAATAAAATCATGCCCCAGTTTCTTTGAATACTTGGAAATGTAGATTTTTGATTTAGTGTGACCGAACCCCAGAGTGAGGCTGCCTACGTATCCTTTCGGAATCAGGTCGGACGTAGTTCAATTAACATGAACTCATTTTGATGATTTCTATTTTTTTATTTTATTTTATTTTATTTTTTGATTTTTTTAAGACCAAGTACACTGGTTCCAAAAGAGGGGAAAACAAAGAAATATAAACAAGGTTTTAAAGGGCTAACTAGGGTTGACCAGTGTTTGAGTGGCCAGAATGATAGTCTTTCGTCATCCCAACCTGAGATTGCTAAGTATAAAAATGCCCCAACAGAGTCATGTTAGACATAGTATCTCTTGACTGCATCCGCGTTGACAGATATGTCTGTCACCTTTCCTTCTATATCTGCCAAGTGTAGAGCTCCTTTTGACAATACTTTCTTGACGAGGTAAGGACCTTGCCAATTCGGGGCGAACTTTCCTTTTGCTTCTTCCTGGTGCGGAAAGATACGTTTCAAGACAAGTTGTCCTACTTCAAACTGTCTTGGGCGCACTTTTTTATTGTAAGCGCGTGCCATCCGNTGTAAGCGCGTGCCATTCTTTGTTGGTATAACTGACCAAAACAAACTGCTGCCAAACGCTTTTCATCAATTAAACTTAACTGTTCCAGTCGGGACTTGACCCATTCAGTGTCCTCAATTCCTGCTTCAACAATGATTCAGAGAGAGGGAATCTCAACTTCCGCAGGTATGACTGCTTCAATGCCATAAACCAATAAGTAAGGCGTTGCGCCAACTGATGTACGAACAGTTGTCCAGTATCCCAAAAGAGCAAAAGGCAGTTTCTCGTGCCATTGTCTAGACCCTTGG
>MDKI01288186.1:0-14048 GCA_005239505.1 Nicotiana paniculata | reverse complement strand
AACATAGAAAATGGTAGAATTATTCCCATCAATAGGAGCATTGAATTTGCTTCTAAATTTCCTAATGTTATTACTGATAAAACCCAGCTTCAAAGATTTTTAGGAAGCTTAAATTATATCTCTTCTTTTATAAAAGATTTAGCAAAATATACTGCTCTCCAGAACCCAGGAGCATGGACTGATAATCATACAGAGTCAGTCAAAAGAATTAAACAAAAGGTTCATACCTTCCTTGTTTAACTCTTGCAAATCCCACTTGGGCAAAGGTTGTTGAAACGGATGCCTCTAATATTGGGTACGGTGGAATACTCAAACAGTGTTCCCCAAGTGATAAACATGAATATCTTGTACAATTCTACTCGGGGAAATGGAATGGTTCCCAGAAAAACTATGCTACTGTGGCTCTAAGGAAATCCTTGCTATAGTAAAATGTGTTATGAAATTTCAAACTGATTTATACAATCAAAAGTTTTTAATAAAAACTGATTACCAAGCTGCAAAGTTTATCTTTCATAAAGATTTCAAACATGGTGTTTCAAAACAGATGTTTGCAAGGTGGCAATCTTTATTAGCCCCTTTTGATTTTGAAATTATATATAAAAAAGGATCAGAAAATACTATCCCTGATTTTCTTACTAGAGAATTTTTAAAATCATGAGTTCTTTGTTGAATTATTTCAGATTATGAGGCCTACATACAGACCTCCTCAGAGTCGAGGAAAAGGAAGAACACATTCCTATTGAAGAGGGAATAATATTCTCGCCCAAATGGGAAATCAACAGCTAATAGCTGCTAACATCATGAGAGTTAATACAGATCATCCTTTATACAAGAAGTTCATGGGTTTTATAAAATCCAAAAATGAAGAAGGAACATCATCAAATGTACCAACATACTCCTCAGTAATATCAGAGGATAGCCATGAAAACCTTGAGATTTATAACCAAAAGGAAGAAAAAGAGTTAATAATTCTTTTAGAACAATCCGACCTTAAATGGAAGGATAATCCATGGAAGCTTATGACCCGATATTTCGATACTGTATCATATGCTACACATGCATACAAATACAGAATGCATTATGAGATAATACTCTCAACAACAGGATCAGCTGAAATTCAGCACTTCTATCCTGCCAATACAAGAAAAACTTATAGTTTTTCAAAAATAATCATTAAAAGGGTAATATCATCTGATGAATGGGGAATCAGTACCTTGAAGGATCAAGAATATACTCATCCAGACCAGAAGGTCACAGTTAAATATAACTACTGAGATTATGTAGAAAGTTTTAATAAAACTTTTCTCTATGAGAATCCTAATAAGAAACACTCTTGGTTTATTAAAATTTGTTCTAATATGATCAGTCAACAGATCCCAAATTGGTTCTGTAAATGGTGGAAATTATATGGTCCATCATTAGAAATTCTTCCTCCAAATTTTAAAATATTATATACTCAATGGGTAGATATATCTCCCAAAATTATTTCATTACAAAAAGATAATATCTTTTACGATGGAATAACAACCATGTATTTTTTTATAGAATTTTTAATCCCTTGGATCATGAAATGGAATGTTCAAGTTGGTTATACAGATGATGGAATTCCATGTCTTCAAAGAATTTTTTATAATAAATTCTGGAGCAAGTTACTCCAAGCAGATCAGCATGGAAAAATCTATGGTGATGACTTGATCCAACAAATTCAGACAAAAATTGACATATATGTCAAACAAGAGGTAAATGTTGCAGTGGCAGAATCAAGTTCATTTCAACAAGTTACCAAGAAGCTCCAAATGAATAAAGGGGAAATTTCCAAAAAAGAAATTCTTGCTTAATACTTCGAAGAGATAAAGAAGGACTTAGCAAGAAATTTTGGAGCACAAATCAGTGATGATATAGCAATGGCTTCCATCAGCAATACTTCTGATTAAGAAACCTCCATAGCAGGAGAAGCACAACCACAATGCAGTGTAGAAGCCAATCTTGAGGAAATTGAAGAATTCCTAAAGAAGATGAAGGAAGGTGCAAAAGAATCTTCTGCAAGAAAGGACAATAAAGGAAAAGACAAGATTTAATAAAGCAAGCGGACCCTCCCATTATTAAATAATAGAAGGCCCCATACATCAATTATCGGGGTAATAAAAACAAGCTTTAATAAACAAGCGGACCCCTCCATTATAAAAGAATCTACTTTAATAAAAGTTGTTTGTCCGTTTTTCTTTTAACTTTTAGTTTTGTCGACCCCATGTTGTAATTATTTTGTCGGCCATTAGTTTGTTTTGTTTGGCTATGATCCATTATATAAGGATCAAGAATTCACTAGAGAAGGCAGACATTAGCCAAGCCACCAGAAAACATAAGTTCTCCCTTCTCTCCAACCTCTCTCTAAAAATATTGTAAACCTCTCTTCTCTTTGTGAATTTTCCATCCTTAATAATATTCAGAAAAATATCTGTTGGATCAACATTTTGAGGGTCTCAGGTATATTTTTTTCTCTTTCTTTCTGTTATTTAGCCTGAATGATAGGCTAAGAACTTTTGTGTTAAACTTAGCAACCATAGGCTATGTACAGACATGATTTGCTATTAGATTATGCTGTATCATCCCAATGAGCTGATTGTTGGAACCATATAGCCAAGGAACCTATAGGTTCTGATAAGTAAACCTTGGTTAGGCTCCAACCTAACTGGTGGTTTTCGAGCCCGTGTTAGCCAAGATAGGTGTTGAAAGCGTGTAAGGGGGACCGTGGTTTAAGTTTTACTGTTGGAACTGTAGCTAGCCAGAGTTTTACCAAATGTAGAATGGATCGCTTCCAAATAAGCCTTTAGAATGAATTACCGGAACACCAACTCTGGCTAGCTACATGTTTACAATTTCTTGCAAAACCTAAACCGGCCGTGATTGCGCCTATTGTGGAATTAGGCTAGCCAATAACCACATGTTTACAATTTCTTGCAAAATCCCAATCCAATTTCAAGCATTTCATAAAATATACAGAGTTTACTAAATACATTAGGCCAATAAACAGTGCCACCGACCCCAAAACCCGGAGCCAACATGTCATGAGCATCTAAGAAAAATAATCCAAAGGTATACTATTATAATACAAAACCTCCGAATGAATAGCTAGCTACAACAAGAAGGGAAAATAGAGATGTTGCAGACGCTGAACAACTACCTCTATATCCCTCAATCTGACTCCGCACGAAAAAGATAGCTAATGCTCGGTATCTACACCTGAATCTGCACACAGGGGTGCAGGGAGTAATGTGAGTACGCCAACTCAGTAGTAATGAAAATAAATCAAGCCTAAGCGGCAAGGAAACACATAAAAATCAATTTCATCAATTCACAATATGAACAACCTTACTTTGCAACAGTATAAACATAGATATATGAAATCATCATGCCTTAAAACCAACCTCCGGAAAGTCCTTTGAAAAATGTTTATTTTCAACAGTTCCAAACCTAAAGATTTAGTATGAAAAAGAAATGAATCACATAGAGTCCCCTTGGGCAAAAAACATTTCATAAGTTCAGAGTGTAAGTAGTAAAATCATAAGTAGCCCCTTGGGCAAAAACATGTATCATAATCAGCCCCTCGGGCATGCCTCACAGTCACTCATAATCAATCGCTCAGAACCTCACAGTCACTCATAATCATCCCCTCGGTCATACCTCACCATCACTCGTAATCAGTCACTCAGCACCTCACAGTCACTCATGCCTCCCAATCACTCGTCACTCGAAACTCGGCACTCGGTGTGCTCACTAGGGGTGTGTGCAGACTCCGGAGGGGCTCCTTCAGCCCAAGCGCTAATATCAAGCCATCTCGTGGCGTATCATATCCTCACAATCAGGCCCTCGACCTCACTCAACAGAACCTCTCAAAAGCCATTCGGGCGAATCAGTAAAACAGGGTACTCGACCCAAAACATCATTTTTAAATCTCAAAGTAGTGTAAATCAGGCTGAGTTTCGAAAACAGTAAGCACAATGTGGGTGAGTGAAATCATCAATAAATAGTGGGGAAAACATCATTAAAAAGCCCCCAAGAGGTCTAAATAGATCGGCACGAGGCCCCAAACACGACTTATAGCCCAAATATTTCAACAATCTTTAGAACATAATTTAACATAAGGTTTTGAGTAAAATATGGAACTTATTAGTTGCTGCGGAGTGGACCTAGTCCAATCCAAAAAATCAGTGTGCGCCACATACCCATCATCCGACATGTGCGCCATTCTAAAATAAGTGAGAAATATGCAGTCCGGGGTTTCATACCCTCAGGACAATATTTATAACCATTACTTACCTCTACCGGGCCACAACACTAGTCCTCTATGCTCTTGCCTCTCAAATTAGCTCCCGATTGCTCCGAATCTAGAAAAAACAAGTTTAACATCATCAGTATATACTAAAGGAGCACAACCCAATCGAAAACTATCAAATTATACAAGAATTTCGAAATTTGGCAAAACCCGAGCCCCGGGCCCATGTCTCGAAATTTGATAAAATTCACATCACTAGAATCCTCGTCCTCCCATGATTCTATACATACCAAGAACACTAAAATCGAACCACAATTGCCCACTCAAATCCTCAAAAGACAATTCCAATTTCCATGCACCCTTCTTCCCCAAATTTCGGTTTAATTCCAACAATTTTACGGTTTAGTTACTTAGAAAACGACATATAAACGAGTTATGAAGTTTAAAACCTTACCTCCAAGTGATTCCCTTCAATTTCCTCTTCAAACCCTCTCAGAAGAGCTCCCAACTCGTTCAATAGTGGAGGAAAATGAACTATTCTCGCACAAATGGCCTTTAAAACATTCTGCCCAGCCATTTAATTTCCTCAGTGCGATCGCGACATTAGACATGCGATCGCGATGCACAGACCAGCCAAATAAATGCAATCGCATAGAACAACTTTCCACCCCACACACGCGCCTCAGAATCGTCTACGCGATCGCACCAACACCCACGCGATCGCACTGCCTTACCTGACCAACCTACGTGATCGCAATCCTAACCACGTGATCACATCGAAAAAAATGACTTCCCCACTCTTTTACTCAACGCGATCGCCGATGAGTCCACGAGATCACATGTAAGGATTCACTGCTGCTAAAACACCAGAAAACAACAGTCTTTTTAAGGCCAAAAAGTGCCCGTTTGAGCATCCGAAATACACCCGAGGCCCCCGGCACCTCAACCAATCCTAGAAACACACCCCATAACATCATTCAAACTTAGTCGATCCTCGGAAACACCAAAAACAACATGAAAACACCAAAATTACATCAAATTGAAGCCTATGAACTTTGAAACTTCCAAATTTCCCCAACTACGCCGAAACCAACCAAAACACCTCCGATTGACCTGAAATTTTACACACATACCCAAAATGACATTACGGACCTGTTCCAACTTCGAAAATCCCCTTCCGACCCCGATAGCCTATTTTCCACTGCCGGCCAAAAATTGCGAAAAACTAACTTTCGCCAATTCAAGCCTAATTCTACACCAGACATCAAAACTTCATTCCGAACACACTCCTAAGTCCCAGATAACCTAACGAAGCTATCCCAGCCATAAAATCCGCATTCCGAGGTCGTTCACCAATAAGTCAACTCTCAATTGACTTTCTCAACTATTAGGCTACTTTGAGAGACTAAATGCCTCAATTCTCACCATGACCACTCCAGACCCAAACCAACTGACCCAATACAACAAAAACAGGTTAGCAATATATGCCAAATGCAGAAATGGGGGAAACAGGATAAATCTCACTGAACGATCGGCCGGGTCGTTACATCCTCCCCCTCTTAATCAAACGTTCGTCCTCGAACGGGTCTAGAAACATACCTGGAGTCTCGAATAAGTGAGGATATCTGTCCCGCATCTCCCGTTCGGTCACCCAAGTGGCATCCTCCACCGGTTGCCCTCTCCACTGAACCTTCACTGAAACTATATCCTTAGACCTCAGCTTCCTGGCCTGTCGACCCAAAATAGCCACTGGCTCTACCTCATATGACATATCACCCTCGAGCTGAACCGCGGTGAAGTGCAAAACATGAGACGGGTCACCAACATACTTCCGGACCATCGAAACATGGAACACCTGATGAATACCCGATAAGCTGGGAGGTATAGCAAGCCTATAAGCCACCTCCCCAACCCTCTGAAGCACCTCAAATGGCCCAATGAACCTGGGACTCAGCTTCCCCCTCTTCCCGAATCTCATAACACCCTTCATGGGCGACACCTTCAGCAACACCTTATCCCCAACCATGAAAGATACATCTCGGACCTTCCGGTCCGCATAACTCTTCAGCCTATACTGCGCCGTGCGAAGCCGCTCCTGAATCAACTTTGCCTTGCCCAATGCATCCTGAACTAAGTTTGTGCCCAATAGCCTAGCCTCGCCCGACTCAAACCAACCAACCGGAGATCTGCACCTCCTACCATATAAAGCCTCATACGGAGCCATCTAGATACTCAACTTATAGATGTTATTATATGCAAACTCCGCTAGTGGCAGAAACTGGTCCCATGAACCACCAAAGTCAATCACACAAGCAAGCAACATATCCTCCAAAATATGAATGGTATGCTCCGACTGCCCGTCGGTCTGAGGATGAAACGCTGTGCTCAACTCAACCTGAGTACCCAAATATCTCTGTACGACTCTCCAAAATTGAGATGTGAACTGAGTGCCTCTGTCGGACATGATAGAAATTGGAACCCCATGCAATCGGACAATCTCCCTGATATATATCTCAGCTAACCTCTCCGAAGAATAAGTGGTACCAACAGGAATGAAGTGCACGTACTTGGTCAGCCGATCCATAATAACCCATATAGAATCAAACCTCCTCGAAGTCCGTGGGAGTCCAACTACGAAGTCCATGGTGATCCGCTCCCACTTCCACTCCGGAATATCAAATCTCTGAAGCAATCCACCTGGTATCTGGTGCTCATACTTGACCTGCTGACAGTTGAGTCACCGAGCCACAAACTCCAAAATATCTTTCTTAATCCTCCTCCACCAATAATGCTGCCTCAAATCCTGATACATCTTTGCGGCACCCGAATGGATGGAATACCGCGAACTATGAGCCTCTGCTAGAATCAAATCTCGAAGCCCATCTACATTGGGCATGAAAATACGGCCCTGCATCCTCATGACCCCATCAACACCAATAACCACATCTCTGGCATCACCGCGACGAAACCTGTCCTGAAGAACAAGCAAATGTGGATCATCATACTGGCGTGCTCTAATCTGATCGTAAAGAGAAGACCTCGAGGCTACTCAAGCCAATACCCGTGGGGGCTCTAATAGATCCAATCTCACCAACCGACCCGCTAAGTCCTGAACATCAAGGGCTAATGGCTGCTCTGCTACTGGAAGGTAGGATAGACTCACCAAACTCTCTGCTCTGTGACTCAGGGCATCAACCACTACATTGGCCTTCCCTGGATGATATAAGATAGTGAGGTCATAATCCTTGAGAAGCTCTAACCATCTCCTCTGATGCAAATTCAAGTCCTTCTGCCTCAGCAGATACTGCAAACTACGATGGTCAGTAAATATCTCACACTGCACTCCATACAAATAATGCCGCCAAATCTTCAAGGCATGAACAATGGCAGCTAACTAAAGATCGTGCACTAGATAATTCTTCTCATGCACCTTCAACTGTCTTGCAATCACCCTACCGTCCTGCATCAATACCGCTCCCAAACCAAATCTAGAAGCATCACAATAGACTGTAAAAGAACCTGAACCAGTAGGCAAAACTAGTACCAGAGCTGTGGTCGATGCTGACTTGAGCTTCTGTAAGCTCTCCTCACACTCATCAGACCATCTGAATGGAGCACCCTTCTGGGTCAATCTGGTCAAAGGCGAAGCAATAGAAGAGAATTCCTCCACAAAGCGACGGTAATATCCCTCCAAACCAAGGAAACTCCTAATCTCTGTAGCTGATGACAGTCTAGGCCAACTCTGCACCGCCTCTATCTTCTTCGGATCAACCTGAATACCCTCACTAGACACCACGTGCCCCAAGAAAGCTACTGAACCAAGCCAAAACTCACACTTGGAGAATTTTGCATAAAGCTTCTCCTCCCTCAACCTCTGTAACACAACTCTCAAATGCTGAGCATGCTCTTCCTGGCTACGAGAATAAACCAGGATGTCATCAATGAACACAATGACGAAAGAATCAAGGTAAGGCTAAAACACGCTGTTCATAAATTGCATGAACGCAACTGGGGCATTGGTCAGCCTAAATGACATAACCAAGAACTCATAAAAACCATATCTGGTTCTGAAAGTAGTCTTCAAAATGTCAGAATCCCGAATCTTCAACTGATGATACCCAGATCTCAAGTCAATCTTGGAAAACACTCTAGCTCCCTGAAGCTGGTCAAACAAATCATCAATGTGGGGCAAGGGATACAGGTTCTTCACCGTAACTCTGTTCAACTGCCGATAATCAATACACATACGCATGGACCCATCCTTCTTCTTCACGAACAACACTGGTGAACCCCAAGGTGACATACTAGGCCGAATGAACCCCTTGTCTAGGAGTTCCTGAAGCTTCTCCTTCAATTCCTTTAGCTTCGCTGGTGCCATATGATAAGGTGGAATAGAAATAAGTTGGGTTCCTGCACCAAGTCAATACCAAAATCAATATCCCTGTCAGGTGGCATGCCTGTCAGGTCTGCAGGAAACACATCCGGAAAGTCACGGACCACAGGAACTGAATCAATAGCGGGAGTCTTACCACCGACATCCCTCACAAAGGCCAAATAAGATAAACACCCTTTCTCAACCATGCGCTGAGCCTTCAGGTAGGAAATCACCCTGCTAGGCATATAGTCGGAAGAACCTCTCCACTCAACCCTCGGACACCCTGGCATAGCTAAGGTCACGGTCTTAGCGTGACAATCAAGAACAACATGACACGAAGATAACCAATCCATGCCCAATATCACATCAAAATCGACTATGCTGAGTAATAGTAGGTCCACTCGGGTCTCTAGACCCCCAATGATATCATGCACGAACGATACACACGGTCCACAACAATAGTATCGCCCACCAGAGTCGACACATGAATAGAGGTGACTAGAGACTCACGGGGCATATCCATAAAATAGGCAAAATATGAAGAAACATATGAATATGTATAACCAGGGTAAATTAAAGCCAAGTCATCTCGGCAACAGATTGAGACGATACCTGCGATCACGGAATATGAGGCCATAGCATCTGGCCTGGCTGGAAATGCATACATGCGAGCCTGACCTCCCTCTGCTGGCTGTCTGGGCGGGTGGTGAAGTAACTAGAGCTGAAGTCGAGGGTTAGTCCCTCTGCTGAGAAGATCCACCAGAACGGCGGGGACACTGCTTCCACACGTGCCCGAACTCTCCACACTCAAAGCAACTCCTTGGAGCTGGAGGAGGGGACTGATAGAAACCCGTAGCACCCGAATGGCCACTGGAAGACTCATGCATAGAAGAACTCTGAACTGCGGGTGCTCGAGCTGCACTCTGAGCTGGGAGGGCACCAAATGAAGTACGTCCTGACTGAGAACCACGGGGACTATGCCCCGAAGATGCACCACTATACGCTGGGCGGCCTGACTGAGGAGGCCTGAATGAACGGCCCCTGCCCTGCTGAAACTGCCCCCTGAAGGGAGCACCACTAGAACTGCCCGAACCACGAGGCCTCTTGGCCTCCCTCTCCTCCCGCTCCTGGCGGCCAATGGACTCAATATCTCGAGCTATGTCAACAACCTGCTCGAATGAAGCACCCGATACTCTCTCCCGAGTCATAAATAGTCGGAGCTGATAACAAAGACCATCTACAAACCTCCTCACCCTCTCCCTATCAGTAGGGACAATCTCAGAAGCATGCCTAGACAACTCGGAAAACCCCATCTCGTACTGAGTAACTGATAACTCTCCCTGGCGCAGCTACTCAAACTGCCTACGCTGCTCCTCTCTGTGGGACTGAGGAACATACTTCTCCAAAAAGATCGTGGAGAATTGCTGCCATGTGAGAGGTGCTGAACCAACCGGCCTACGCCTCTCGAATGACTCCCACCAAGTAAAGGCAGCACCCGCAAACTAAAATGTAAGAAATGAGAGCCCACTGGTATCCAAAATACCCGATTTACATAGTATCCTCTGGCACTTATCTAGAAACCCATGGGCATCCTCACCCTCTGTACCGCTGAAAGTCAGAGGATGAAGTCTGCTGAACTTCTCCAACCTGCGCCTTCTCATCCTCAGGCATAGCAGGGACCATATAATCCTTGACCCGGAGCAACTGGCTGAGCTGGGGCTGCTCCCAGTGCCTAAATACCCCGTGCAGCCTGCTCAGGTGCCCGGGTAGCTGGAGTCTGATTGCCTCTCCCGGCCTGAGTTGTGGTGGCAGTAGAAGACATGGTGACTGCCTGAGCCAACCTTGTGCACACTATCAATTCTGAGACAGGGTCTCCTGAAGACCTGGAATAACCATAGGCACTGCCGGTGCCTGAGCCTGTCCTGTTGGAACACCATCGGCGGGAACCTAATCGTGATCGATAGGGGGATCCTGTGGTACTGTCCCGGCTGCTGCGCGGGCCGGCCCCCTACCTCTACTACGGCCTCGAACTCTCGCTGGTCTAGCCGATGACTAGTCACTCTGATCGGTATGGAGTGTCCTCACCATCTGTGAGAGAATGAAAAAACGTAAGTTCAGATTTCAAGAATCAATAGATTAGCACGAAAGGGTTCAAGAAGGATAGAAATGTTTCCTAAGAGTTCGGCAGTCTCTCGAAGATAAGTACAGACGTCTCCGTACCGATCCACAAGACTCTACTAAACCTGCTCATGACCGTTGAGTCTTATGTAACCTAGGCTCTGATACCAAACTGCCACGACCCCAAAACCTAAACCGGCCGTGATGGCACCTATCGTGGAACTAGGCTAGCCAACAACCACATGTTTACAATTTCTTGCAAAATCCCAATCCAATTTCAAGCATTTCATAAAATATACAGAATTTACTAAATACAGTTGGCCAATAAACAGTGCCACCGACCCTAAAACCCCGAGCCAACATGTCATGAGCATCTAAGAAAAATAAGCCAAAGGTATACTATTATAATACAAAAACTCCGAATGAATAGCTAGCTACAACAAGAAGGGAAAACAGAGATGTTGCGGACGCTGAACAGCTACCTCTATATCCCGCACTCTGGGTCCACACGGAAAAGATAGGTAATGCTCGGTATCTGCACCTGAATCTGCACACAGGGGTGCAGGGAGTAATGTGAGTACGCCAACTCAGTAGTAATGAAAATAAATCAAGCCTAAGCGGAAAGGAAACACATAAAAATCAATGTCATCAATTCACAATATGCACAACCTTAGTTTGCAACAGTATAAACATAGATATATGAAATCGTCATGCCTTAATACCAACCTATGGAAAGTCCTTTGAAAAATCTTTATTTTCAACAGCTCCGAACCGAAAGATTTAGTATTAAAATAAAATGAATCACATAGAGCCCCCTTGGGAAAAACAAATTTCATAAGTTCAGAGTGTAAGTAGTAAAATCATAAGTAGCCCCTCGGGAAAAAACATGTACCATAATCATCCCCTCGGGCATGCCTCACAGTCACTCACAATCAATCGCTCAACACCTCACAATCACTCATAATAAGCCCCTCGGGCATACCTCACCATCACTCGTAATCAGTTACTCATGCCTCCCAATCACTCGTCACTCGGCACTCGGCACTCGGTGCACTCACTGGGGGTGTGTGCCGACTCCGGAGGGGCTCCTTCAGCCCAAGTGCTAATATCAAGCCACCTCGTGGCGTATCATATCCTTACAATCAGGCCCTCGGCCTCACTCAGCAGAACCTCTTAAAGCCCCTCGGGCGAATCAGTAAAAACAGGGTGCTCGACCCAAAGCATCATTTTTAAATCTCAAAGTAGTGTAAAACAGGTTGAGTTTAGAAAATAGTAAGCACAATGTGGCTGAGTGAAATCATCAATAAATAGTGGAGAAAACAGCAGTAAAAAGCCCCCAAGGTGTCTAAATAGATCGGCACGAGGCCCCAAGCACGGCTTATAGCCCAAATATTTCAACAATCTTTAGAACATAATTTAACATAAGGTTTTGAGTAAAATATGCAACTCATTAGTTGCCACGGAGTGGACCTAGTCCAATCAAAAATCAGTGCGCGCCACATACTCGTCATCTGACATGTGCGCCATTCTAAAATCAGTGAGAAATATGCAGTCCGGGGTTTCATAACCTCAGGACAAGATTTATAACCATTACTTACCTCTACCGGGCCACAACACTAGTCCGCTATGCTCTTGCCCCTCAAATTGGCTCCCGATTGCTCCGAATCTAGCCAAAACCAGTTTAACATCATCAATATATACTAAAGGAACACAACCCAATCGAAAACTATCAAATTATACAAGAATCTTGAAGTTTGGCCAAACTCGAGCTCCGGGCCCACGTCTCAAAATTCGATAAAATTTACATCACTAGAATCTTTGTCCTCCCACGATTCTATACATACCAAGAACACTAAAATCGGACCACAATTGCTCACTCAAATCCTCAAAAGAAAATTCCAATTTCCATGCACCCTTCTTTCCCAAATGTGGGTTTAATTCCAACAATTTTATGGTTTAGTTACATAGAAAACGACATATAAATGAGTTATGAAGTTTAAAACCTTACCTCCAAGTATTACCTTCAATTTCCTCTTCAAACCCTCTCAGAAGAGCTCCCAACTCGTTCAATAATGGAGGAAAATGAACTATTCTCGCAAAAATAGCCTTTAAAACATTCTGCCCAGCCATTTAATTTCCTCAGTGCGATCGCGACATTAGATACGTAATCGTGATGCACACAAGCCAACTAAATGCGATCACAAACTGATACACGCGATCGCATAGAACAACTTTCCACCCCACACACGTACCTTAGAATCCTCTACGCGATCGCACCAACACCCACACGATCGCACTGCCTTACCTGACCAACCTATGCGATCGCAATCCTAACCACATGATCGCATAGAACAAAATGCCTGCCTCACCTTTTACTCTACGCGATCACGGACGAGTCCACGCGATCGCATTGAAGGATTCACTGCTGCTAAAACACCAAAAAATAGTAGTGTTCTTAAGGCCAAAAAGTGACCGTTTGAGCATCCGAAATACATCTGAGGCCCCCGGGACCTCAACCAATCCTACCAACACACCCCATAACATCATTCAAACTTAGTCGAGCCTTAGAAACACCAAAAACAACATGAAAACACCAAAATTACAAAAAATTGAAGCCTATGAACTTTGAAATTTCCAAATTTCGCCAAGTATGCCGAAACCAACCAAAACACCTCCGATTGACCTGAAATTTTGCAAACATACCCAAAATGACATTGCAGACCTGTTCCAACTACCGGAATCCTATTCCGACTCCAATAGCCTATTTTTTTACTGCCGGCCGGAAATCGCCAAAAACTAACTTTCGCCAATTCAAGCCTAATTCTACACCGGACATCAAAACTTCATTCTAAACACACTCCCAAGTCCCAAATCACCTAACGAATCTATCTGAGCCATAAAATCTGCATTCCGAGGTCGTTCACCAATAAGTCAACTCCTAGTTGACTTTCTCAACTATTAGGCTACTTTGAGAGACTAAATGCCTCAAACTCACCATGACCACTCCAGACCCAAACCAACTGACCCAACACAACAAAAACAAGCTAGAAATATATGAAAACTGTAGAAATGGGGGAAGCGAGGTAAATCTCACGGAACGACCGACCGGGTCGTTACAATTCTCATAGAGAAAAGTTTTATTAAAACTTTCTACCTAATCCCAGTATTTATATTTAACTGCGACCTTCTAGTCTGGATGAGTATATTCTCGATACTTCAAGGTACTTGATCACGCTCAACTATGTCTTATAGAAAGACTAAACGGGCGCTGCAAATATAATC
>MDKI01190149.1:0-20505 GCA_005239505.1 Nicotiana paniculata | reverse complement strand
TTTAGGAGCATGGAACGCAAGCCACTGGAAGGATGCAATAGCCAATCAGATGGTTGGAACTAATGTGAGGTACCCGCATGAAGGACCAGGCCTGGGAGAAGTCGGACTACCCCATGAGATGCTACTGCTTCGGCCTTTGGCCTACCAGGGAGTTTCTTTTTACCCTCTTGTATGCATAGGTGCGCATTGGGAACAATGCACAATTTTAAGTGTGGGGTGAGGAGATTGTCTGGTGACTTCCTATGCAAGTTTAGTTATGTTAGATTAATGGAATAATTTATCTTTTTTACAAAACAAAATAAAATAAAATAAAATAAATTTTTTTTTTAGAAATATGTGGACTCTTCTGAACGATGGATCTCCTAGGCGTTAGCCAGGCATTTGGGCTGAAACGCCAGCCCTAGCCTGGCGTTAGCCATGCGTTTGGGTCCAAACGCCAGGGGCTGCCCAGTTCGGCCAAATCCGAGTGTTGACGGGTTTAAGTGTTTTCCAATTGAAATAGAAGTCTCCTACACGGTTAGGGTTCACCCTAAACCTATAAATAGACTCCTAAAACACAACTACAAGGGTAGAGAGAGGAGATTCGAGATTAGAGTGGATCAAAGTCAAAACATCAATTTTGTACATATTTTCTTCTTTACTTTGTAGTTTAATTATGCAAGTTATTTTAGATTTTATTCTTATGAACTTGTTTAGCTAATTTCTTGTGGAACCCGTTGGGGAATAAACTTATTGTGATATTAATATAGCTTTGATTGGTTGATTAAACTCTATTTGTTCAACTACGTTCTTGTTGTAGTTGATTGAAGGGCCCTCAATTAGCTGTGCCTATTTATTATGTATCTACTTGAGACAGAGTGCACATTTAGGTAATTGTTTTAACAACACGACTCCCAGAGTATAGACGAAAGTCATAACCGAGGGTTTAGAGGTTGGATTAGAGATAACGATACTTCGGGTGCAATCTAAGTGAAATGTAAAGAAATCTAGCTAGCGTAACTTGAGAGAGTGCGTCTAGTAAATTATCATAATACTTCGAGAGAGATTTATGGTAGATAGAGTGTTCATGATTGATAGAGATGATTAATCAAGCTATACGAAGTATCCGAGAAGTAAGTTCACCAGCGGGGGAAACCATAACCTTAGATTTTTTTTACAATTGTTTATACCTTAGCGTAGTTAATCTTTAGTTTTAATCTTTAGTATTAGTAATTTAAATAACATCAGGTGACAGCTGAGTAGTATTTTAACAGCTTGCTTGATACGTCAATTCCCTGTGGGATCGACTCTGGGCATAATACCCCAGGATTATATTTGCAACGCCCGTTTAGTCTTCTACAAGACATAGTTGAGCGTGATCAGGCACGCCCGAGGGGATGATTATGAAACATGTTTTTTCCTGAGGGGCTACTTATGATTTTACTACGTTCATTGCATACCAAATCCTTGTTTTAAAGTTGTTAAAAATGTGCATTGTTTTAAGGACTTTTGTGAAGTTAATTTCTAAGGCATGACGATTTTGTATATCTATGTATACTATTGGAAAGTAAGGTTGTGTATATTGTGACTTGACGATATTAATTTTTACGTGATTCCTTGCTACTTAGACTTGATTTATTTCCATTACTATTGAGTTGGCATACTCATATTACTCCCTTCACCTCTGTGTGCAGATTCAGGAGCAGATATCGAGTGTTGGCTTATATATATATATATATATGTGTGTGTGTGTATATATATATCGCATCGGAGCCGGACCGTGGGGATATAGAGGTAGGGATTCAGCGTTCGCAGCATCTATGCTTTCCCTTCATGTTGTATTTACCTTTGATTCGGAGTTTTGTATCATAATACTTAGTTTTGTCTTATTTCACTAGATGCTCATGCATGTTGGCTCCGGGTTTTGGGGATGGCAGTACTGTATATAAAATCTGCCTACTATATTAAGAAATTTATGTATATTGTTATGAATTGCTTGAAAATCAAATGGGATTTTCAAAAGGAAATGCGAACACGCGGTAGTCGGCTAGCCTAGTTCCATGATGGTCACGATCACGGCCGATTAGGATTTGGGGTCGTGACAGTTTTGGTATCAATGCCCTAGGTTACATAGGACTCGACGGTGATGAGCAGGTTTAGTAGAGTCTTGCGGATCGGTACAGAGACGTCTGTACTTATCTTCGAGAGGCTGCCAAACTTTTAGGAAACGTTCTATCTTTCATGAACTCTTTCGTGCTGATCTATTGATTCTTGAAATCTAAACTTACGTTGTTTCGTTCTCCCACAGATGGTGAGGACACACCATACCGATCAGTGTGACCAGTCACCGGCTAGACCAACGTGAGGTCGAGGCTGCGGTCGAGGCCGTGGTAGGGTAGGGGGCCATCCCACGCAGTAGCCAGGGCAGTACCTCAGGATCCCCCTATTGATCATGACAAGGTTCCCGCCGATGGTGTCCCAGCGGGACAGGCTCAGGCACCAGTAGTGCCTATGGTTATTCCGGGTCTTCAGGAGGCCCTGTTTCAGATATTTTCAGTATGCACCGGTTTGGCTCAGACCGTTCCGATGTCTTCTTCTGACACCACAGCTCAGGCCGGGGGAGGAAATCAGACTCCAGCTGCCCGGGCACCTGAGCAGGCTGCACAGGGTATTCAGTCACCGGGAGCAGCCCCAGCTCAGCCAGCCACTCCCGTTCAGGATTATGTGGTCCCTGCTATGCCTGAGGACGGCAGCGTAGGTTGGAGAGGTTCAGAAGACTTCAGCCTCCGATTTTAGTTGTACAGAGGGCGAGGATGCCCGGGGATTTCTAGATAGGTTCCAGAGGATACTGCACACCGCGGTTATTCAGGAGAGCAGTGGGGTCTCGTTTGTTACCTTTCAGTTTGGGGGTGTTGCCTTTACTTGGTGGGAGTCTTTCAAGAGGCGTAGACCGGTTGGTTCAGCACCTCTTACCTGACAGCAGTTCACCACGATCTTTTTGGAGAAGTATGTTCCTCAGTTTCACAGAGAGGAGCAGCGTAGGCAGTTTTAGCAGCTGTGCCAGGGAGAGTTATCAGTCACTCAGTATGAGATGAGATTTTCTGAGTTGGCTAGGCATGCTTCTGAGATTATCCCTACTAATAGGGAGAGGGTGAGGAGGTTCGTAGATGGTTTTTCTATAAAGCTTCGGTTGTTTATGACTCGAGAGAGAGTATCAGGTGCTTCATTCGAGCAGGTTGTTGACATAGCTAGAGATATTGAGTTTGTTCGCCGCCAGGAGCGGGAGCAGAGGGAGGCCAAGAGGCCTCGTGGTTTAGGAAATTCCAGTGGTTCTCCCATGTTCCGAAGAACCTCATGGTAGCTGTCCAAATAATCCTGGGGGTCCTTTGATTGTGAACCAGTAAAAGTAGCAGTGAATAACTTAGTGAACCTGTCCAGGCTCCACAAAGCATCTGGTGACATAGCTACTCCCTCTGCTACCGGTGCTGCAATACCCGTCTGAGCTACTCTAGCTGGCTGAGGTGCCGGAGTCTAAAACTGTGGAGCTAGCTGCTCTAACGTACGAGTGGCATGATTCTGGGCACCTCCCCCAGCCTGAGAGACGGCTGGGGTAGTAGGAAGAAGACCCGCCGGTTCTACACCCTCCATGAGTCCGACTAGACGGACAAGAGCGTTGGGGAGTACTGGGGTAGCTATGAACCCCTTTGGGACCTAAGCTGGTCCAACTGGGACTGCCGGAACTGGGACCTCCTCGTCAGACTCGACTTGAGGGTCCTCCACTAGGGCTGCAGCTCTAGGTCGGGCCCGGCCCCTGCCTCGACCTCTAGCATGGCCTCGTCCTCGACCTCGACCCCTCGTAGAAGCTGTAGTAGGAGTGTCGGGCTGCTGAGCGAAACCAATGAAAGCAGGCGTCCGCACCATTTACGAGAGAATAGAATAGAAACTTAATCAGTACTTAGAATTCATATCGCACGACAGAGATGAAAAGAAGTGTGGAGTCATCCTAACTTTGCAGCCTCTGGGGGGATAAATACACACATCTCCGTACCGATCCCTCATACTCTACCAAGTTGTCCGTGAGTAGTGAGACCTAAGCAACTTAGTGCTCTGATACCAACTTTTCATGCCCCGAAGTCTCACCATCGGGCCGTGATGGTGTCTAACGTTGAACCTGCTAGACAAGCCAACGTGTACAGTTAAACTAGCATGAAAATACTGATTTAACAGAATAAGCTAAAAACAGTTCACAACTTAACAGCGGAAATAAATAAATTTGGTTAAACTAAGTAAAGACAACATAATACATCGACGCCTAATTTTCCCAAAACGTGGAGTCACAAACTCACGAACTGTCTAGAAAAGTGCTAAATATAAAGTCTGAAATGAAATATATTACTGTCTCTGAAACTAGAGGAAAATAAGACAGTAATGAAGATATAGAGATGGGAGAGAGGCCAAGGCCCACGAACGCCAGCGGTTATACCTTGAAGCCTCTAGGATAAGCTGAAAGACACTCTCACTAATGATGTCCTCCGGGTCCGGCTACGTAATCTGCACAACATAAAGAAGTGCAGGTGTAGCATCAGTTCAACCGGCCCCATGTACTGGCAAGTTCCTAGCCTAGCCTCGGTGATGTAGTGACGAGGCTAGAACCAGACTACCAAGTAAACCTCTGCAATTCGAATATATATATATATACAACCGAAAAGAAATACAGGAAGTAATCAATCAATAAGTGAAGGGGAACATGTTGTGGAGAGATATATGTTTCATATAAGAAATCTTAAATAAAGAAAGGAACAACAAGGCCAAAATATCAATAAGGACAAGAAATCACAAGCTTGCACGACATCAGCCTTCGTGCTTTTACTCTCGTCCTCACTATGCAATGTATAATGTAATCAATGTAATCATGTCACGACATCACCCTTCGTGTTTTTACTCTCTTTTCTCACAGTATAATCAATGAATATCAACACGGACTAGTACATCGTATGGCACGACATCACCCTTCGTGCTTTACACTCTTTCCTCACAATATCAAACAATCCAAGACATCACCCTTCGTGCTTTACACTCTTTCCTCACAATATCAAACAATGCAAGACATCACCCTTCGTTCTTTTAACGCTCTTACTCACCCAAATAGAAATCACAAACAAGGGCAAGGGAGTAAACAAAATAGAAATAGAAATATCGGCAAGGGAAGAATAACAGTAATCTCAACATCCCAGAAAAGCAGACAATATCAAACAATGCACGACATCACCCTTCGTGCTCTAACACTCTTCCTTACAATAGCAAACAGTGCACGGCATCACCATTCGTGCTTTTAACACTCTTCCTCACCCAAACATCAATCACAAACAAAGGGCAAGGGAGTAAACAGAATAGAAATAGAAATCCTGGCAAGGGAACATCAATTAAACAATTAAATCCCGGCAAGGGAAATGAAAATAATCTCAACATCCCAGCAAGGGAGATAATCACTAAAGCGACAATGACCCCGCAAGGTTATATCTTAATAACTCTTTCTCTTTCTTTCAGTTTCATTTCATAATTTACTCAATTACTTGAGCTAATGATCCAAAGGATTCAATTATCTCATATATCTTCACCATTCGTGTTATAACTCGAGCCAATGCTCCTCGAAGTTTAAAGATCACAATTCCCATTCACATGCTCTTTACAACATATAGAAATCATCAATTAAGCATGAAAGTTACAACAAAATTAGAATATTCGCAATATAAAGACTCACGATCATGCTAGACACTAATGTATAGATACTCGTCACTGTGCCTATACATCATACTCGACAATTAGCAAGTAGAAAATAAGACTCAACTCTTACTCTCTCATGTTAAGGTTAGACCAAATACTTACCTCGGGTCCACAATATAGCAATCAACCCTCTAACATCGCCTTTCCTTTAGAATTCAACTCCTGAATGGTATTATCTTGACATAATTAACTCAAATATATCAATAAGGGTTCAATAATTCAATTACATAGCCTAATTACCCATTTCCATGCATTCTTCCAAAATAACAAAATTCTACCCCGGACTCGCTTAGACCAAACACGAGGCTCTGACCAAAAGCATGTCACCCATTCACCCACGAGCCCGAATATATAATTTGTTTTCAAATTCGACCCCAACACGAGGTCTAAATCAAGAAAAAGTAAAAGACCCTAACTCTACCCAATTCCCCAATTTTCTACTCTAAATTTCATGATTTAGGCTTAGGAATTCATTAGATGAAATCTTGTAAAAAGAAGTTAAGGAGTAAAGAAAATGAGTTAGAAATCACTTACTAATGTTTTGGAGAAGAAAAAGTGTTTGAAAAACCGCCTCTTATGTTTTTAGGGCATTGAAAAATGAAAATAACTGAAATTCCTGAAATTTATACACCCCTCAGGTCCCCCACCGCGGAGGACGAAAAATGGACCGTGGCCGCCTAGCAAAGGCCAAGAAAAATGACTGCAGTGACATGGTTTAGTATTTTGGCCATAACTTTCGTTTTTGAATCATCTCAAAATTCCTTGTAGATCAAAAGATATAGGCCTCCGAAGTCGGATCAGTGGCCCAGTTCCTCCACCACAGACAACGAAAAATCGACAGCGGCCGTGAAGCTCTCAACGCGGTCCCCGAAAAAGGACCGCGGGTCTCGATGGTAAGTTCAAAGATCTGAGTTCTGTGACCTCCAACATCTATATTTTAATCCTAATGACCTCCCGCGACATACCCAAAACTCACCTGAGCCCTCGGAACCTCAAATCCAATGCACACACGACCATAAAATCATCTACGGACTTATTCGAGTAATGAAACCACCAAATAATATCAAAAACAATGAACCAAACCTCAAAATCACTAGTTTTTCTTCAAACTTCATAAACTTTCAAATTTCGAGTTTTAAGTTTGAAACACGTCAAACGACGTTCAATTTCAGCCAATTTTCACATAAATATCTTAAACCACATATAAGACCTGTATCAGGCGCCGTAACCAAAATACGGGCTCGATACCAACACATTTTAACACATTTTCATTTCACTTTTCTTTATAAACTTCAGAAAAACAATTTCACTCAAAAAATCATTTCTCGGGCTTGGAACCTCGAAATTCGGTTACGGGCATACGCCCAAGTCCCATATTTTCCTACGGACCATTCGGGACCGTCAAATCACAGGTTCGGGTCCATTTACCCAAAATGTCCATCGGAGTCAAATTTACTCATTTTTATCAAATTTTAGCATTTTAAGCTTTTCGGCTACGCGCCCGGACTATACACACAAATCGAGGCAACTACATATGATATTTTCAAGGCCTCAAAAGTACGGAATGGGTAATAAAATAGGTGATGACCCTTTGGGTCGTCACATGTGGTTTGCGCCATTTGACCCTCTGACAGTGCACAATTTAAATATTGTTGGATCAGGCCATACGACCTCGGCATGATTTGCGCATGCTTGTATTGTTTGCCTTGAAAATTTATAAATAGCGATGTTACCTCCTTGGCCTGAGATAAACTGTTAAATGATGAAAAATGAATTTAGAAATCCCTTGTCATCAAAAGGATGGTTTACTTGTTTCATAGTTTCCTTAAGTTTACTAGTAAGTGTCGGAGTCGACCAGTCATCACTACTTATTTGAGATTAGACTGCATACTTACTGGGTACGCGTTATTTTTGTACTCATACTACACTTGTGCATTTTTGTTGACATGCATATGTATGTCTAGTGGCCTCGTTGGGCGTAGCGGCATGGTTGATACCGAGACTTAGGTGAGCTACATCTCTCGAGACGACCCGCAGTCAGTAGAGTCTCCTTCAGAGTATTGTATTTTATCTTCTATCCAATCTGTATTCCGGCCAGTTAGTGTGTTACATTTTATTTCCTAGAAATTTCTCATGCACTTGTGACACCGGGTTCTGGGATGACTATGGGATTATTCAGTATTTAAATTTGTAAAGACATAATTATTTACTCGGTGAAGTTCATTTATCATTTAACGTAAGGAAAGAAAAGATTTCAAAAATACTAAGAATGAGAATTTAACTAACTTCTTGGAGTTGGCTTTCCTGACAGTGGTGTCCGGTGCTATCACGACCCTTAATGGATTTTGGGTCGTGACACTGCGGATGTAATCTGCGGTCCACCCATTTTTTGCAACACTGCATATTTGATCTTCAGTACTTCTAGATTTCCATCACATACAATTATGTGCTCCAAATGATGATATTGTGGTCTGCATAATGGATTGCAAATTTGTCTCTTTGGTTCACTGGGAATTCCTCTAGAGTTGTCCGACAATTTTGCGGTCCGCAAATCAGTTATACGATCGCATAGTGAACCTCATTTGTAACTCTTAAAATTGGGCAGGCCCGATACCATCTGCAGTAGAAGTGCAGCTCCCGTAGCTATTATGCGGTCGCAGATCAACCGCAAAACTGACTTCTTCAAGGGTTTTGATATCTTTTTCTTGTTATTGGCTCTTCAAGTCCGATATCCTGCAAAACAACAAAACTACATAAGAAACGACTTAAAATTCTTTAAAAGGTAAGCCAAAGTCTATGAAATTAGTATCGAAAGTGCCACATTTCAACGGCACATCAACATCCCCAACTTAAACTCTTGCTTGTCCTTAAGCAACTAAAGAGCTACCATACTAGGGAACTAATCCACTTCTGACTATTCGCAAAACATTAATGACTATATATGGCGCGAACTGTTAACTAACAAACCCGTGACTATAATTATTTACCCTTCAACAAATACTATAATTGTTTATCCGTTCAAACAATCAAGTTGTGAGCTTCAAGCCTCAAAAGAAATAACAGAGTGCTACTAATAGCTATATATGCACTTACATCCTACTTCAATAAGCCTATGTTCTGCTAACTCTTGCAATTCATGCATCCTGTCTACAAAGAAAATTCCCAACTCAACAGATACAATTATATACAAGGGAGACATTCAAAAACTCTTGCACTCATAAAGAAACCCAAGTACTACAAGTATCAGTTCATATGCTTTCCCTTGTTTTAACTCATTGCTAGCTCAGGAATAATTAGTTGTTGATCAAAAAGAACTTTTCACTATTTCTAGTGTAGGCTTGGGGACGGGTTGGATGAATATTTTGAAAATTAGTGACTATACCCTCCTTGAACGTTACACATATTCATTCCTGACTATCACCCATTGCCCTTATTGATATCTAGTTGCTACTATCAACCCACCTTGTAGTTCATAACCACCCCTAATTTCTTATCTTACCACGTTCGCTCAACACTTTATTTTTCTCTTTTTCTTCTCTCTCTCTCTCTTTAGAAGATTGATTATTTTGTGGTTTAGGATGACGTGAAGCTTTTGGTTTTGAGTATGTTGGCTCTAAATTTAGTTGCTCGCTTTACAAGACACAACCTCGAGAGATTAGCATCTACACAAGATACATTCCTCTATAGTTTTCTAATTAACACCAACACCCCCAACTTAGGATTTAAAGCTCATTTATACCATTCAAAGAGGGACGGGTTCAAAAGAGAGAGTAAATTCACAAAAAGAGGTAAAGATTTTTAATGTGGTAGCCAAAGGAAAGGTTAAAGTCTCAACAAGGACAACTAGGGTAATAAATGCACAAGGGAGGTCAATGTGGCCAAGAATTAATTAGCAATCACAAAAGAGGCCTAAGATCATTTCAACAACCTAAGATTTGCATTGAGGAACCCACTGGGCAAGTTCTAGACAGTACGAGTTAAGCACATGAATTATTCACAAATTATCACCACTCATGACACATGAAATGCTCGAATCAGCATATTTTCTGCCCTCAAATGATTACGAGGCAATACAAATCTTCATCACGTGATATTGAGATTCTAAGTAAACGCAAAGTCAAAGAACGAGCCTCGATTTCACTAAATCACTATTTAATCATAAAATTCTAAGGTACACTTTATTTCACAAATATTTATCGTATGCTTGAATCTAGTACAAAAGCACCAAACAAGACAAAACGTTTCATGACTATGATCGTGGTTCTACTATTACACCCTCTCAAAGAACCTGACAAAGAAAAACCAAGAGGAATGCATTACAATCTACATTGTCAAGAGTAATATCTATGTAAAATTTGCAAAAGTTTTCTTGTTACTCCAGCCCTAGCACAGAATCATGAATTTTTTCCAATGTATTAAAAAAGTAAGATCAAAGTTAAAGGGCTTCCTCGAGCGAGCTTGGAAGGGTTGGGCTATCTGATGCGGCCGTAGGGCCAGGAGCTAAAACTGGAGGGTCGGTGGAGTGAACCTCCAACTGGGCTGTCACGACCCAAATTCCATTAACGGTCGTGATGGCGTCGTACGCCGCTGTCAGACAAGCCAACAATAAATACTTAAATTTATTCGCATTTTGATATTTATGAAATTTTATTTTCCTTTAGTTAAATAGTAATAATGGAATTTACAGAGTAAATAGTAATATTTTACAACAACTTCAATTACAGTGTAACCCATAATCGCCCCATAACCCGGTGTGACAAGTGCATGAGCATCAACTATGGAATAAAATAAAATACAACGTCTATCCGGAATACAAATTTGGACAAGAAAGAAACTATAAATACTCTGAAGTAGTGACGAGGGTTCGACTCTGACACTCACTATGTCATTAAAATACTGATATTATAATTAAACATGAAATATATGAAGTAGTTGAAGGTTCAATAATCAAGAAGTAAACATCTCTTTTACTATTTAGGGAGTCTCTATCTCTGGTTTCGTCGTTTAATAATTTACATCTCAAGAAAACAAAGAAATATCAATTCTAATTTAGCTCCGAAGATCTATCATGCGCAAGTC
Organism: Nicotiana paniculata; assembly: GCA_005239505.1. Classification (NCBI taxonomy): domain Eukaryota; kingdom Viridiplantae; phylum Streptophyta; class Magnoliopsida; order Solanales; family Solanaceae; genus Nicotiana; species Nicotiana paniculata. Next base: position 9,663 of record MDKI01190149.1, on the reverse strand, counting down.
ATGCCGAGGACGTACGACTGGATCCAGCATATAAACATAAACTGTGCACGGCTGAGGGTAGAACGACGCGAACCGTAGATGCATCCATTAACTTGACGAGGCGACCGTCCCTCTCCCATGAGAGTAGTGGAAATTTAATCTGCTCTCGGAATATAAATTGCAAACCGGTTGCACATAGATTACTCATGTTGTTACAATATATTCCTCAATTCTTTTCAAAAATACAAAATTTAAGTGAAAACTTTCAAATCTCGAAATCTTCAATTTCAACTCCTTTCAAGGCATTTAATAAAACACAATCAAATAAAAGTATCAACACGGCATGGTGTGAACCTAAGCTACCCAGACATAGGCATAATTAGTAGCTAACTCTCGTCACTTCTCGTCAACATTAGTTTCCATTCAGTTTTATATTTTGCTTCGCAAATTGTCTTGCAATGTGGCCCCTGTCCAAAGTATGACAGTATAAGTCCAGATCCCTTAAACGCAAGTTGGTACGTAAGGATAGATGAGGCACCGGGTGCCAGTCTCGCCCCCAGGCTCGGGGCTTGACAAAAGTGGTATAAGAGCAGTTCTGTCCTAGGGAGTCTACAAGCCGTGTCTAGTAGGGTCTTGTTTATAGATGTGTGGTGCACCACAATATATAAGCAGGGGACTACAAGGCATTTAGGAGTTGATTACCTTCTTTCAAATCTAAATCGTGTTGTAGAACTGAGTTATAGGAAATTTGAGTTAAACTTACGTGTTGGTGTTCGCATGCACAGATGACGATGACTAAGAAGACTACGACTAGCCATAGGAGAGATACAGCAGTAGGTGAGGGTACTAGTAGGGTACCCCCAGTAGATGGGACTCAATCTAAGGAACATGAAGAGACCCCTACTCAGCCATTACCGGCTCCTCCACCACCTGAGGAGATTCCTAAGGGGACCGCACATCCAGTCTTTCCTTCGCTTCCATCAGATCAGGATTTGAGGAGTGCGCTGCACTTTTTGACACAGTTGGTAGCTACCCAGCAACATGCCAGGGCATCTGCTAGTGCAGGATATTCTGAGGGGTCTGGGAGTTTAAGGGTCCGAGAGATTATTGCTTTGAGTCCCCCAGATTTCATGGGGATAAATCAGAGCGAGGACCCACAGGATTTCATATATCAGCTTCATAGGATCTTTCAAGTTATGCATGCAACAGAGAAAGAGGTAGTTGATATAGCATGTTTTTAACTCCGCGATATATCAATCCTTTGGTACGAGGGATGGGAGAGGTCCAGGGGACCTGATGCACCTCTAGTTAATTGGGAGAATTTATCAGATGCCTCTCTTGACCAGTACTTACCGCGGGAGATTCGACATGCTGAAGTCGATAAGTTTCTAGCCCTCAAGCATGGTAATATGAGTGTTCAAGAATATAGTCTTTGTTTTGACTCATTGACTAGATATGCACCATCCATAGTTACTACTATGAGGGACATGACTCACATGTTTATAGGAGGATTGGCCCCAGAGTTGACCGAGGCATGTGTCACCGCTGCATTGCATGATAGTATGGATATCTCCCGGATGCAGGCATTCGCCCAGAATATAGAAAGGGGTAGGCGTTGCAGCAGGTTACAGAGAGGACTGAGTCAGGACAACGTAAAAGGATGAGATTTGCGAGGTCTCCTGAGTTGTCCTACGTCTGTTATAGGTCCCAATACTTTGAACGGCCATGTAGGCCTCCGCCACCTCATCTACAGGGTTACAAGTATTACCGCTATACTTAGTCAAAACCATGCAAAAGCTCCCTGGCGTCTGGTTTGTAGCGCCAGTGAGGTTCGGAGCAGACATGGCCATTTCTGCCATGGTGTGACATTTGTGGTAGAGGACACTTGGGCAAATGCTGAGCCAGTTCCGATGCTTGTTATACATGTGGATGTCCGGGAATATGATGCGAGATTTCTCAAATAGAGATTTTAGGGGTATGTCCGTGCATCCTTCAGGGCACGAGTCACAGTCTTCAGTTGGTAGAGGTCGAGGCAGGGGTAGAGGTTCCAGTTCAGGTGGTAACCAGTATCACATCTATGCTTTAGCGGGTCGACAGGGCTAGGAGTCCTCACCAGATTTTGGGACGAGTATGTTGACCATTTGATCTCACGATTCTTATGCCTTGATAGACTCAGGATCTACTTCATCGTGTATTACCCCATTTGTCATGGGAAAGTTTTGTATAATACCTGAAATACTACGTGATCCTTTTGCAACTGGTCAGAGAATCGATTATTGCTAGACGGATTTACCGAGATTAAACAGTGTCAATTTGTGGTCATCAGACCTCAGCCGACCTAGTTGAGCTAGAGATGTTCGATTTTGATGCTATAACGGGCATGGACTGGTTGGCAGCTTGCTATTCCACGGTTGATTGTCGAGAAAAGATAGCTAGATTTTATTTTCCGGGTGAGCCAGTCCTCGAATGGGTAGGTAATACAGTGACACCCAGAGGTAGGTTTATTTCCTATCTGAAGGCGAGGAAGATTATCGCCAAGGCATGCATTTATCATATTGTGCGAGTTATAGATGCAGATGCTGAGATACCTACACTCAGTCTATTCCAGTAGCCAAAGAGTACGCAGATGTATTCCCAGATCAACTTCCAGGTATTCCTCCAGAGCGGGAGATTGATTTTGGCATCGATTTGCTTCCGGGAACTCAACCAATATCCATCCCTCCATATATAATGGCACCTGCCAAACTGAAGGAGTTGATAGAGTAGTTAAAATATTTGCTGGAGAAAGGTTTCATCAGGCCCAATACCTCACCTTGGGGTGCATTGGTACTATTTGTACGGAAGAAAGACGGCTCACTAAGGATGTGTATTGATTATAACCAACTGAACAAGGTAACTATTAAGAATAAGTATCCACTTCGAAGGATAGATGACTTGTTTGACCAGTTGTAGGGAGCTAGATTCTTTTCAAAGATATATTTGAGCTCGGGGTACCACCGGGTCAGAGTTCGGGAGAAAGATATTCATAAGACAGCCTTCAGAACCCGATACGACCACTTTGAGTTCCTTGTGATGTCTTTCGGGTTGACGAATGCACCTGCCGTATTTATAGACTTGATGAATAACCTATTCCAGCTATTTTTAGATCTGTTCGTGATAGTTTTTATTGGTGATATTCTAGTTATTCACGTTCAGAGGATGAGCGTGCGGACCACCTACGAGAGGTACACCAAACCCTCCCTAATAGTAAATTGTATGATAAGTTTTCTAAATATGAGTTCTGGTTGATATTTGTAGCATTCTTGGGGCACATTGTATTCGATAGAGGTATAAAGATAGACACTCATAACATTGAGGTTGTAATATCCTGGCCTAGACCTAGCACTCCGACAAAGATTCATAGCTTTCTAGGCTTATCAGGATGATTAACAAAGTTGACGCGGAAAGAAACTATGTTTAAGCGGATAGAGGCCTGTGAGCAGAGTTTCAAACAACTTAAGAACAGGTTGACCTCACCGCCAGTTGTAGCACTTACGGAGGGTCCAGATGGTTATGCCATGTATTATGGTGCCTTAGGTGTCGGGTTAGGATGTGTCCTGATGCAACATGGGAAGGTAATTACATATGCTTCAAGGCAGTTAAGGAAGCACGAACGGAATTATCCTACCCACGACCTCGAGTTAGCTGCGATTGTCTGTGCACTTAAGATATAGCGGCATTATTTATATGGTGTTCATGTTGATGTATTCACAGATCATAGAAGCCTGCAATATATCTTCAGGCAAAAATAGTCGAATTTGCGACAGAGGGGATGGCCTGAGTTATTGAAAGATTATGATGTTAACATTCTCTACCATCCAGGGAAAGTTAATGTTGTAGCAGATGCCTTAAGTCACTGATCTATACTTTTAGAGGCCGAGAAAAGACAATTAACTAGAGAGTTTCATCAATTGGCTTGTTTGGGGGTTCGATTAGTAGACTCTAGCAATGGTGGAGTTGTACTCCAAAATACTACAAAATCATCTCTCATAACTAAAGTAAAAGAGAGGCAATGCGAGGATCCGGAGTTGGCCAAGTTGAGAGAGTGAGTTTCACAGTAGAATAAGCCATTGTTAGTGCTCAAGGGAGATTGGGTTCTAAGATGCAGAGGTCATTTGTGTTTTCTAGATGTAGCAGGGCTACAAGAAAGGATTTTGTCAGAGGCACACTATTCATTGTACTCCATTCATCCCCGGTCGACGAAGATGTATCATGACATTAAGGAGGTGTATAGGTTGAACGATATGAAGAAGAACATTGATGAGTTTGTCGCTCAGTGTCCTAGTTTCCAGCAGGTGAAGATAGAGCACCAGAAGCCCGGAAGGTAATGCAGATTATAGCGGTCCCGGCATGGAAATGGCAGGAAATAAACATGGACTTTATCACGGGTTTACCTCGTTCTCATCGTAAGTTCAATTCCATATGGGTGATAGTCGATAGGCTCACAAAATCAGCTCATTTCGTACTGGTCAGATCTACATATACAGCAGAAGATTATGCAAAATTATATATTAAGGAGATAGTACGAATACACAGAGTACCAATATCTATTATATCTGACCATGGGGCCCGGTTTACATCATATTTTTTGAGATCATTTCAGAGAGGTCTAGGGACTCAGGTGAATCTCAGCACCTTTTCATCCACAGACTGATGGGAAAGCCGAGCGCACAATTCACACGCTCGAGGAATGTTAGAAGCATGTGTGTTGGAGTTTTAAAAGAAGTTGGGATGAACATCTACCTCTTATCGAGTTTGCATATAATAACAGTTACCACTCTAGTATCCAGATGGCTCCGTATGAGCCTTTGCATAGGCGTAACTGCAGATCCCCTATTAGGCGGTTTGATGTTGGAGAATCTTGGTTACATGGGCCAGACTTGGTTCAGAAGGCCATATAATAAGTAAAGCTTATTTGGGAGCGAATGTTGACTCAGAGTCGTCAGAAGTCATATTTTGACATGCGGCGATGATACTTAGAGTTCAGGGCTAATGACTAGGTATTCTTAAAATTGTCACCAATGAAAGGTGTGATGAGGTTTGGCAAGAAAGGAAAACTTAGCCCACAATATATTGGGCCTTATAGGATCACTCTAAGAGTGGGTCAAGTAGCGTATGAGTTAAAATTGCTATCAGAATTGGAGTATGTCCATCCGTTTTTTCACATATCTATGCTACGAAAGTGCATTGGTGATCCTACCTGAGTGGTGCCTGTCAGACCACCTTTTCCCGCCAAAGGGGGATAGGGAGTTTTTCCAATTCAAGTGACGTAAATCGAAATGGAATTATTTATCTATTCTGAATCGCCACTTGGGATACTTATATGGTGTCCCAAGTCACCGGTTTATTTTAGAATCCCAAATCGAGGAAATTGACTCTATTTGTTGGTCTGCGAACAAAGATTACCAGGTAAGGAATTATGTTAACCCGGGAGAAGGTGTGAGGCACTCTCGAGTTCCGTAGTTTTAGCACGATCGCTTAACTATTAATAATTAACCTAATTATCTAATTAATTACGTGTTTTAAACCTATTGTGCATTTTTAACCTTTTGAACCTCTTTTAATATTTATATAATTATTTTGAAACAAGTCATGATGTCGTAAACTTGTCGTTTTCGTACATGTTGCAAACCGCACGACATGAAATGCACCCGCGATTTATGACATATTTATTTTAATTATTGTTTGACATCATGGTCGGGTCACATGAAATGAACACCCGAATTTTGATTTACGGTTTTGTACACATAGAGAATAGCGCCACATGAAATGCACCCGCGATTTACAACATGTTAATTATTTATTATTGTCTGAAGTTATGATCGTGTCACATGAAATGCACACCCAAATTGGGATTTATGTATCGTGACCATTCCATGGAAGCCGTACTCATAGCCATGATGATTTATTAATCGTGTCTGAAGCAAACTACGATGTTTATTAATCACGCTCCTTAGAGATTCGGTGAGATAGCAGTACAATGAAGTGTCTTTTATTATTTTTATTAATGTGTACAACCACCTACCATGGAATTTAATTGTTCCTTTATCTATGTGTTTCTGATGATACTGTCGCATGGTATAAACCAATTGTACATATATAGGACAGTAGTACTATCAGCTAAATTGTTGATTTTTGTTCGTTCACGGAGTGATAAGTGATTTTCTTTTTTATCCTTTTTATCTCTTCGTCATTATATCATGTTTGGATTTTGTTTCCACTAGAAGTATCAACTCAGATATTATGGAGAATTTAGGTACCCAACAAGATAAATCCATACCCAAGAATAAGGAGCAGATCGCCAAATAAGAGATTGAATTAAGAAGAAATGGCCCAAATCTATACTGAAGAAATGGTGAAATTTTGAGAAAACTTACACTGATAAGAAGTAGTAAATTCAAAGATTCGATCTTTTCCATCAAATGACCTTTTGTACAAACGAACTAAGCTCAAATTACAGAGGCTTAATAACTTGACAGATCTCGATCGGGACCAACAATCGGAGGTGAACTCGAACGGTCACCTCTTACTCGCTGGAAGATCTTAAAACTCGCCAATAAATAGACTGAAACGAGCTATTTGTGGCTGCTTTTAATGGTTATTGGGGCTGTTTTGAGCTGATTTCAGCTGGTTTTAATGGAGGATAGTGGCTGGTTTTTGGGGTTGCTTTCAGCTACATTTTGGACGAGATGAGGTGAAGCTATAAATAGTTGCTTGAAGTAGCATCCATGGTGAAGGATAGCAACTAATTTCTTTGTGAAGAAGGGGTGATGCTGATGATTAGAGGTTAGACGGTAGAAGCTTTGCAAAGGAGTTTGGTGAGGCTCTGTTCATTCTTTTTTGGGTCTGTCTGTGTTTATGGCTACTGGTTGGGAAATTTTTTGAGGCTGTCGTTTCTTCTATGGGGTTTTCTAATGTGTAGTGTGTTCCTTATTAAAAAGGAAGTATATGTTTATATATTAGGGTAAAATAAAATGTAGGCCTGGGTTTGAATTGGGCTCTAAGACTACAAAATTGGGCTAAGAAATTACTTCTAAAATACTCATAAGAAAAATATAAAATAACTCTTAATTGATTTTAAAAAACTATTATATTTAAAATAAAACTACGAATTAAAGTTGAAACTATTTTTTGGTATTTTTCAAATATTATATAAAATTAAAAATCCTAGCAAAATAGTATGACTAGAAAATGAAGTTTTGTAATTTTAGTTTTTGTGATAAAATAAAGTAAAAACTAGTTAAAATAGCGATATTAGATCTAAACTACATATGAAAACGCTAATATATGTAAAATCTCGGGGACGGTCAAAAATTATATGTCTACAGCTGCCCCTCTTTGACTGGAAACACGAAAGGTTTTTAAACAAAGAATGACTAGACAAGTTTTTTTTTTTGACCCGACCCTTATTTAGAGAGACCTAACACTAAAAGAAAGGAGAATGTGACCGATCCCTAGTATCTTAGTTGCCTACATACCCTTGGCTATCAACGAATCATGCCACGTGTAGTTCAGAAGTAAGGAGAGCGAAGGAGTATGCTGAGGTGGAGAGCCGATTGAGGTGGCATTCCGTCGAGGTTCTGGTCCACAACCCTGTTATTACATCAAAATCAAAAAAAAAATACTAACTAAGCCTGTCAGCTACGAGTTACAAGATTCCTATCTATCAGACTTCTAAAGCTTGGTCTTGAGTCTTAGTTGGTTCTTCATGCGGACTCTGATCTGAATCTTGATCCTTGTTAGTTGCAGGTGCTGGTTCATTCCCTTTTCAACTTCCCGGATCAAGGCATGACATCCAAAGCTTGTGACTCCAATGACGTCTTGAGCAATCCACATCTTTTCTCCGCTTCTACGCTTTGAGTTCACTTTTTTCTTTTTTTTCTTCTTTTTCTTTTATTCTTGAATGAGACTCCTTCTTTTGGTCGTCTCTAACCCTGTGCCTCGAGGTAAAAACCTGCTCAAGCACCAAAACAAACAAACGAACAAAAATTTTCTTCCCCAGATTTCATTAGGAAAATTTCATGAGTTATTTGTAGCAAAAAATCTAAACTACTTCATTATTGAAAGAGATAAAAAGGGTGGGAGTGATGTACCCAGAGGAAATGTAGACTAGGGAGTGGAGACCCTGTGTCTAAAAGTAAAATCAACTAGGGACTGGAAACCTGATGTTGGAAAAGATCGTCATGTTATGATGTCGTCAGGAAAAGATCACTGGGTTAGGCCGGCGTCGGAAAAGAAAAATAAACAGGTTATGTTGTCGTCAGGAAAAGATCACCAGGTTATGCTGGCGTCTGGAAAGAAAAAATCAAAAAGTTATGTTGTTGTCAGGAAAAGATCACCAAGTTATGCTGGCGTCTGGAAAAGATCAACATGTTATGTTGTTGTTAGGAAAGGATCATCAGGTTATGCTGGCGTTTGGGAAAGATCAACAGGTTATGTTGTTTTCAAGAAGAAGATCACGAGGTTATGCTGGCACCTAGGAAGGATCAACAGGTTATGCTGTTGGCAGGAAAAGATCACCAGGTGATGGTGGCGTCTGGGAAAGATCAACAGATTATGCTGTTGTCAAGGAAAGATCACCAAGTTATGATGGCTTCTAGGAAAGATCAACAGGTTACGCTGTTGTCAGGAAAATATCACCAGGTTATGTTCTTGTCAGGAAAAGATCACCAGGTTATGTCGGCGTGGGGAAGATCAACATGTTTTGTTGTTGTCAAGAAGAAGATCACCAGTTTATGCTGGCGTCTGGAAAAGATCAACATGTTATGTTGTTGTCAGGAAAGGATCATCAGGTTATGCTGGCGTTTGGGAAAGATCAACAGGTTATGTTGTTTTCAAGAAGAAGATCACGAGGTTATGCTGGCGCCTAGGAAGGATCAACAGGTTATGCTGTTGGCAGGAAAAGATCACCAGGTGATGCTGGCGTCTGGGAAAGATCAACAGATTATGTTGTTGTCAAGGAAAGATCACCAAGTTATGCTGGCTTCTGGGAAAGATCAACAGGTTACGCTGTTGTCAGGAAAAGATCACCAGGTTATGTTCTTGTCAGGAAAAGATCACCAGGTTATGTCGGCGTCGGGAAAGATCAACATGTTTTGATGTTGTCAAGGAAAAGATCACCAGGTTATGTTGGCGTTTGGGGAAGATCAGCATGTTATGCTGTTGTCACAAAAAAGATCACCAGGTTATGTTGGTGCCAACTAGGGAGTGAGACCCTATATTGGAAATGGTGTAGCTAGGGATTGGAGGCCCTATACTAATTTAGGTTTGAATGAATTTCAACATCATTTCTTCTTCTTCTTCTCCCCCCCCCCCCCCCCCCCCCCCCCCCCGCCCACCCTTTTTCATTTTATTTATGAGAATAAGTAAATGCGGGAAAGAATTTTTTGAGGAGAGTTCCCTTTTTTGGATTTGTCGTTGCAGAGCCACTTCTTTCCTATTTTTCAAACAAAGAACAATTTTTCATTTTAAAACGGTTGTTGGTTTTGCGGCCTTGATTTTCAGCCACTTGATTTCGGCCCTTCCATTTGACGAAGATCTCAACTGCTGCTTGTTGTGGGTTGATTTCATTTCTAACCTTGGAGATTATTGTTGGTTGATTTCCCAATGCACACGCAAGTGTACGTGGTCGACAAGTAATATAGG
>MDKI01224389.1:0-10466 GCA_005239505.1 Nicotiana paniculata | reverse complement strand
ACCTAGAATTAATATTTACAGCAAAAATAGTATAGAATTTGGGTGTGGTCAAAAATTAGTTGTTCACATTACTGTATAGCCATAAATACCCTTGGGGGTGCGGAATGCAGTAAGCTCTTCATCTTTTGGTGCCATGCGAATTTGGTTATTGCCTGACAAACCAGCCATAAATGACATTGCCTCATACTAAGTAGTATCATTGATCATCAACTCTGGAATAGGAAGCGATCATCAATCATCGACTTCAGGGATCTCAACAATACATGTCCCAAAGTCGACGCACACTCGAATCTGGCCATTCTTATTCCTTACAGGGACAATACTTGAAACCCACATTGGGTATTTAATATACTTGTTTAACGGGACGGGTTGACCCATTTCCGGACTGGCCCGGACCAGTAGTTAGAGGGCCGGGTGGATTGGGTTAGGGGGGTTTGTCCATTTAAAAAATATAATTCGGTTAACTGGATCGTCAAACCCAGTCAATGAAAAATACTATTGAATCGGTTAACCGGATTAGACCGAACTGGGCCGTCCTGGTTCAACGACTATTTTCTGGAAAAAAAATTAAAGGCATATGACCATTGGCAACGGTCAACTTCAAATTTGGCCATTGCCCAACGGCTGTTTTGCAATAATAGCCCTTTTTGGGTAATTTTTTAAAAAAATTACACTTTTAATAATTACTAATTTAGCCCTTTAAAAAATTATAAATACACCCCCATCTTTTTCATTTCTTCACTCATCTCTCATTTCACAAACTCAAGTTCTCAATTATCATTCTTCACCTAAATTGCAATCAACTATTTGGCTCTCATTTTTTTGGAATTTAATTTATTGTATTATTTATTATTTGAAGTTTGAACTTCAAACTTTGAACAATTGACGTTTCTTCGTGTTAATATTGGAGTTGCGTAAATCTTCAAATGTTCAATTTATTGCAAAATTCGGTGCACTTTCTCCAACTCTTTCTCTTATTTACTAGTTTATTTCTATATTTAATTTTTGCTAGTAGTTAAATTTTTACAATATGTTTAATGTTGCAAAAAGAAGTTTGTAATAAGGTTGCTAATCGGGGTAATCGGGGAAATAGAAAAGGAGGTACTACTTCAACATCTAGTAGTAATTTAAATGATTTTACACATGTTTCTGAAATATCACCTGATAATAATATAGATTATGAATAATTATTGGAAGATTTCAGTATTAGAAGATAATGAATTAGAAATTGAAGATGAGACACCACTTACACCTAGTAGTGTTGGAGTTGGTAGCAGGGGTGGTGGTCGTGGCACTAGTAGTAGGCCACTTGTGGCCCCGACTACTAATCGAAGAAAAAAAAATAAGGTTTGAAAATTTTTTGACGAAATAAAGAATACTGATAGAGTTAGATATAAAATATGTAACGATGATTTTAAACATAAGACTGGAGGACAATTAGGGGGGACTGGGACACTTAGTAGACATATGATAATTACTCATCCTATAGAATGGGGCTCTGATTTAGATGAAAATCAAGTAACTTTAAACCCTAGTACTGAAGGACTTATGAAATATGATAAAATGAAGGATCGTGAGGAGTTAGCAAAAATGATTGCTTTGGGTTGTCTACCTTTTTATTTTGCTTCTTCATCATATCTTATTATGCATAATCAAAGGATTTATAATCCTTTATTTAAAGATATCCTTAGAAGTACTTGTAGATCTAATATATTTAGACTTCATGGACAATATCAGACATACATACGTTATTTGTTTGACCATCTTCCTTGTAGAGTTTCTCTAACTTCTGATATTGGCCATGTTGTTAATGAAAATAATTATTTGATAATTACATGTCATTGGATAGATAATAATTATTATATGCAAAAACTTATCATCACTTTTAAATATGATGAAGATCAAAGTCATACTGCTATTTTTATAAGTTTTACTATTTGCGAAGTTGTTGAATTTTATAATCTTAATAAAAAAGTATTGTGTATGTCTTTTGATAATGCTTCTAACAATAATGCCACTATTTCAATATTAAGAAAGCATTTGCAACCACCACTTGAAGAAATTTTTCATGTTAGGTGTGCATGTCATGTTTATAATTTAATTGTTAAAAGTGGACTTGATTTATTTTCAACTGAGATTACTCATGTTAGAAGAGCAGTTGGTGTTATCAAGGAAATAATAGACAATCTAGAATTAGGAAATTTAAGAATAAGTGTACCGAGCATAACCTTAATCCCAAATTCATGCCAGACGAAATTGTTACTAGATGAAACTATACATACTTATTTTTAAAATATTGCTACAAATATAGATTGCCGATAACTGAAGTTGCTAATGCGCATTGTACTTATCCAAACTATATGTTAACAACTAATACTTGGAAGGCCATTAGTTATGTTGTTAAATTTTTACATAAATTTTATGCAGCTACTGTTGAGTTTTCACGAGCATACTACCCTGTTGTTACTATGGTTTTAGTACATATAGCTGAAATTTCTTTTCTACTCTTTGAATTTAAGAAGAAATAAAAAAATAAGGATCCTGTTGAAAAAATACAAGCAAAATTCAAAAAATATTTCTTTTTAATTCCTCTGATTTACTTAATTGGTGTTGTTTTAAATCCTTCTATTAAGATGTCTAATTGTCACCAATTAATCAATGTTTTATATACTTATATGGAGATTGGACCAAATGAAACCCCAGATATATATTATTGTATGAACAAGCTAAATGATTATTTACAATAATTATATAATTATTATGCAAATATAGTTGATGATGATGCTTTTAATGTAGGAAATGTTAATCTCACTATGCATTGTACCACTTCTACTGCATCTACTACTATGGATGATGATGAAGGCCTTGATGATTTTAATATTTGGTCTACATTTTCTTCCACTCAAACCAGTAACAGGAACATTGATGAACTTCAATTCTACTTGCAAAAGCAAAAATAGCATGGCACAAAGGAATTTTCACCGTTGGGATCGTGGCATGAGAATGAAAAGCAATTTCGTGTTCTTTCCGCTATGGCTTGGGACATGCTGAATGTGCCAATTTCAACTGTTGCATTAGAGAGTGCATTTAGTCAAGCAAGACAACAACTAGGAGACACCCGTCACTCATTGGGAAGCAATGCTTTGGAAGTTTTAGTGTGTTTCAGAGATTGGATTAAATCGGAACAAAGAAATCAGGGACATGAAGATGTTGATAAACCAGAAGACAAGGAACTTGGAGATATATTAACACATGGTAACCCATCTAAATTTAACACTCCAGAAGATGGCCAAGAAGTTCATATTGATTATGAAGAATTTATTAAGGCAATGCAAAACCTTTGAAGTTCTGAATTTATAATTTTATATTTAATAATCAGTTTTAGTTATTGTTAAATGTAAACTTTAATTTGTAAGTTTGAAATAAAAAAAGAACTTGCAAATTATAAGTGCAATTTTTTTTCATCTTCATTGTATTCTATTATCTTAAATTCGTAATAAAATATTCAAATTTTCAAACATAAGGATTTTAAAGTCTTTGCATCATTTTATTTACACACATTTTGTATAAGATTATTTTTTTGTTTTATATTTTTACTATATATTAATATAAATTATGATAGTTATACAAAATACAAAAAAAAATAACATTAACCCGGCCCGACCCCATGGACCCGTAAACGTTTCGGTTAAGTTTTTACCCGGATGGACCCGGACCCTTAAGGTCGGTTTGAAAAAACCAGTAACCGGCCCGGATTGGAAACCAGCCGGCCACTTTTTTCCTCAAGCCAGACCGACCCGGACCACCCATTAAACACCTTTAGTATTTAACTTCTCGAATAAATCCAGCTTCAATGAGTTTGTTAACTTCGGTTTCAATCAGGGGAACCAAGTCCGGCCTAAAGCGCCTTTGAGCTTGCTTAACAGGACGAGCGTCATTCTTGACCGTAAGGTGATGGACTACTCCTTTAGGGTCCAAGACGGGAATCACTTTGTAACTTCAAGCAAGAACATCCCTAAACTCCTTGAGTAACTCAATAAAAGTTCTTTCTTCATCAACTTCTAGTAAGGTACTTAGGTAGGTGGGGCTTGGTTCTTCATCAGTGCCAGGGTTAACTTTTTTTAAAGCATCAATTGATGCCTTCACCCCTTCTTCAATTTCGCATCTTCATCTTCATCTTCTTGAGGGTCCCCCATCGTTGAAGGATATGTGATAACACAGTGAAACATCGTCCAATTTCTCATCATCCTCCATTAGAGATAAAGTACCATGCCCGCCTTGTGCAGTAATGAAGAACCCACACTATCTGCGTCTTCATCACGTTCTTTAGTGTAGACCACAGTGTATGACTTCACCTTCAGTACTTCTTGACATGAAACCACAAGTTTTGTTTGTCGCCTCATTCTAGAAGCAACAAAACTTTGGAAATCCTTAGAGATCCTCTAAAATTTGGGCGAAACGGATATTCTTATGCTTTGATAATTTCTCTGGAAACTATTCCCTTTCTTTAATGGACCCAATCTCTCAAACATGGAAGTTCTCATAGTTGATTTTTCAAGTCGATCAAAGACAGAAGGATTGTTAGAAGCGGCAGATTCATCTTCTACAGTGATATAATTGATGCTCGCCCTTCTGATGGATAGGCGCACGGGTTAAAGTTGCTTGTATCCCAAACCATCACGTGGTTGTCTCGTCGCAGCTTCCAATGGTAGCTTCCCTAACTTTGACAGCTCATTGGGATTGTATCCAGCTTTTGCAAATAACCTGTAAGTGTTACGATCAAACCTTCATATGTTCCCTTTATAGGGAGTGTCACATTCTGCAAACAATTTTGGGCCACAAACCCTGCAAGCAGCATTGAGGACAACTTTACTGCCTCAATTCCTTTGACCGGAAGAGTTAACCCCTTTAGCATGTTAGTTTGGAGATTATATGATTCACTTCATCTTTCTTCTTTTTAGGGACATATTGGAGCGGAGGAGTAACTTTCTTTTCGTAAGACACAATGTTTCCTTTATGAGACTTATTTGGGTTAGGGTGTACCTTCTCAGCAACAGCTTTGGTTTTGTCGGCAACCACCTCAGCTCTCTTAGCCTTGGACTCGTCATCCTTTTCATTCATGACATCATCAGCCTTTAGCTCCTTCACAATGCGGTTCTTCAAGTAGAACTTTGCATCGGCGAAGTGTGACTCAGCCTTGGTGAATGGCTCGTCATTAGCAATTATCTTCTTCTCGACTTCACTTTCGCAGTATTTCAAACATTGATGGTAGGTAGATGGAACCACTTTATTCTCATGTATCCAAAGGCCTTCTAAGTAAGATGTTGTATGAAGTATTTGCATCGATCACATGCAACCATGAGATTGATTGCATATCTTCAATGGTGATTCCCAACATGATCGTGCCTATGGCTCTTTGGCCCCCTTGGTTGAATCCTTCGATCATCATACGACTTTATGAGAGTTCATTCATGGGAATACCAAGTTCTTTCACGGTGCGAATTGGCAAGATGTTCACTGAGGATCCTCCATCAACCAAAATTTGATTTACCCTTTCATCACGCATATAGCCAACCAGGCATAATGGGCGGTTATGAAGAGTTTCACCTAGCAGAAGATCGTCATTTGTGAACTTGACTTTTTCCTCGCACGTGTTAAATTCTTGAGAAATAGACTCGAAGAGATTTTCTGAAGATGGTGCCAATGGTAGGTCATCACCATTTTCTTCCCCTTTGTTATCATTATAACAAGAGGCCTCAATACCATCACAAAAAATCTTCATGTGGAACCAACATGGCAAGAAATCCTCCAAGGTCACTAGATGTCATGGCTTTTGAGGATGGTGCACCTCCACTTTTGCTTTCTTCAAATGCTTAACTGGATTCCATCTATTTGGTCTTTTCACCATTATTTTCCTTTTTGGTTGTTCTATTGATTCTTTTCATGGGCTCCTTTTGTTGCACCTACGACGAGTCACCAACGTCCAACCTTCATCATCATCAGGTTGATCGTGTTCGACTTTGTTGTTCTCCAGTAATTCTTCATCTTTACTTTCTTTAAAACTACATAATTCATCTGGACTGAATGAGCCAAATGTGATTGAGACTTGGTTTGTGCTTGCTTTCTCATCTTCAAGCACGATCTTGTTTTCTCGATCCAAGTCCATAACTTTGTCCTTGAAGACAAAGCACTTCTCCAAAGGGTGGCTCACAAGTCGATGATATTTGCAGTAATTTGGGTCATCAGTGTTCCCAGCTTCATTTGGTCGCTTCATCTCCGGAAGCTCAATGAGATTTAACTCGAGGAGTTCTTCGAAAATGGCTGGTACATCAGAATCCAGCAATGGGTACTCTTTCTCTTGCATTTCTTTTAGAGTCAACTTTCTACTTGGCTTATCTTGAAAAGAAGTGGATTTCATACTCTGCTTCTTGCTAACCTTCATCGTGAACTTCACAGGTGATGTGCTAACATTCATAGCTTCTTTGCTTTCAGACTTAGGTACGAACTTTCCCCACTTCCTGACTTCTCGCTTGTCATTCCCTTCGCGAGGTTCATAGATGGGCAGCCTTTCATTTCCAGTGGAGGCCATCGGATGAGACAGGGATAGCCTTATCGGATGAAACTTGTCTTGGGGGAGAATTACTCTCTGGAACCTCTGGGCACTAGGTTGCTTAGGTATCACAATTCACGAACAAACTTGGTAGAGTTCGGAGGATTAGTACGGAGACGTCTGTACTTATCTCTCAGAGGCTATGAAGTTAGGAACAATTTCACTTCTATTCTACTCTATCGTGCGAATTTATTCTACCATGGATGATTGAACTTGTCTATTCTCATCCTCTCACAAATCTCGGCAACGCACAAAGCGTCTACAACCGGACAGGAGATGAAGCCCCAATGATAGCTACGGTTAGGGGAAGAGATAGAAGCAGAGCTCAGTCTAGGCAAAAGAGTTATGCTGATCGTAAGGTTCGTGATGTGGCATTCATGGTTAGAGAGAGGGTATTGCTTCGTGTGTTTCCCATGAAGGGTGTTATGAGGTTTGGAAAGAAGGGTAAGTTGAGCCCTAGGTATATCGGGCCGTTTGAGATTCTTGATAGAGTGGGGGAGGTAGCTTATAGACTTGCGTTGCCTCCAGGGTTATCCTTATCTCATCCGGTATTCCACTTGTCTATGCTCCGGAAATATCATGGTGACCCGTCCCACGTGTTAGATTTTAGCTCTGTCCAGTTGGATAAATACTTGACTTATAAGGAGGAGCTGGTAATCGTTCTAGACAGGCAGGTTCGTCAGTTGAGATCTTAGAGTTTTCCTTCAGTTCGAGTGCAATGAAAAGGTCAGCCCATTGAGGCAGCGAGTTGGGATTCCAAGTCGGACATGCAGAGTAGATATCCACATTTTTTTGCCAATTCAGGTAATTTTCTATGTTCGTTCGAGGACGAACGTTTGCTTTAGAGGTGGAGATTGTGATGACCCAAAGGGTCATTTTATGAATTAAGACTCCGTTCTAGGCTTATTAGCCATAAAAAAGACTAATTTTAAATACCTCGATTTGCGTGCGCAGTCCAGACGTGAAATCAGAAAGCTTTTATGTGAAAATATGAGAAACAGTGATTTCTAGAGTTAAAATTTGATTATAGTTGGCTTTGGTCAACATTTTGAGTAAACGGACCCGGATCTATGTTCTAATGATCCCGGGAGGTCTGCAGTAAAATATGGGACTTGTTCATAAGCCCGAAAATGAATTCCGAGGTCCCAAGCCTTAGAAATCAATTTTTGAAAGAAATTGCTTTGCTTAATTATTAATGAAATAAAGAAAAGAATTAATGTTTGAAACCATTGGTATCAGGCTCGTATTTTGGTTCCGGAGCCCGGTACAGATTTGTTATAGTATTTGAATACTAACTATGAAGTTTGGTGAGAATTGGAGTTTATTTTACGTGATTCGGACGTCCGGTTGAGAAATAGTGAAATTGAAGTGTTCTTGAGAAAAATAATGAGTTTTGAGGTTTAATTCATAGTTTTACATGTTATTTTCATGATTTGATCACACGAGCAAGTCCGTATGATATTTTTAGACTTGTGTGCCTGTTTGGTTTAGAGCCCTGAGGGCTCGGGGGCTCGGGTGAGTTTCGGATAGGTTTGGATTGTGTTGCGCTCGTTTTTCTTATGTTTCGACGCCGTTTTTTCAAGCATAAATGATATCATATTGAGCAAATGAGCTCCGAGTTCTGTTTTAAATGAAGTATTAGATTCGTATCGTAATTACGGATCCGTAACAGAAAGAATAATTGAATTTGGACATCGTATGAGGATTTTATGGTCATTTTACTAAGAATTAGGTTGCTAGATTTTTCAGATTAATTACGAAATTGTCACTGACGACGTATTTAAAATCTGCACAATTTGCAAATATTAAAACCTACATATCTCCTTCATTATTAGGTCAAATTGAGTGATTCAAAAGTCTAACTTGACTAGAATTTCACAAGGAATCCACTGGAGACATAAAAATCGAGTTTTGGGATCGTTTGGTATGAGAAACGAGGCAGAATAGCTGGCAGAAAAATATATAAAACTATGGTTTGTTCATTTGGTCATATTTTGAGTTGGGGATCTTGGATTTGGGCGATTTTCACCATAGGGATTGGGGTAAGTGTTCTCTACTCGTTTTTTTTTTTTTTTGTTATATTTAGATTACTCAATATTTTTCATCACTTTTAAATCAAAAATCAAGAATTTTCATGGTAAATTGAGAGTTTGGGTAGAATTAGGAAATTTGTAAAAATTGAATCTTTACCTAGAATTGAGGTCAGATTTCGAAACTAATTGCATATTCGGGCTTGGGGTGAATGGGTAAACGTAATTTGGTCCGAACCCCGAGTTTAGATCAAGCGGGCCCAGGGTCGGGTTTTAACTTTTTTTGAGAAAACTTAGGAAAAATTATAATTTTCAGTAAAGTTGCTTCCTTTAGCATTAATTAATGATATTAAGTTAATTATGGTTAGATTCGAGTGTATTGGAGGTGAATTCAAGAGGAAAAGCTATAATTGAACAGTGAGTGGCCTGCGAAATTGAGGTAAGTGCTTCGTTTAACCTTGACTTGAGGGAATAGGAATCCTCAACTCAATTGTTATGTGAAATTACATGTGTGTGGTGTATAGGTGAGGTGACGAGTATCTATGCACCACCAAATTGTCTGCTTACATGATCCCTTCCCCGTTTCCAAATTTAATTGCTCATGTTTTAATTGTTTCATGTCCATTGTTGTTTCTATGATTACTTGGCTTGTTAATTTATTGTTAAGGCTGGTTGCAGTTATTTTTGAAAAAGTATTAGTTTTTTCCTTGGTCATATTGTGGTATATCAAGATTGAGCGGGTTGACATTGCTTTTCGAGATATATATGTATTCTTGTTGGTTCCATTTTTGTGATGATATTGATGAGTTTATGAAAGGTATAGTTTTCTGTGTACAAATGTTGAGATAAAAGTGTAGTGAAAGGCTTGGCCTGAATTGTGAAAGTTTTTGATGAATAAATAAAATGATAGTGATAAGGGTGGATAAATAATAGTGATAAGGGTGGATAAATGATAGTGATAAGGGTGGACATGGGAAATAAAGGATAGTGACAAGGGTGGACATGTGAGATCGGGTTGCACGTCGCAACAAGACAGTGATAAGGGAGAATATTTATGCTTTTACTGATTTTAATTACAACGTTTTGGAAACCTTACTGTTTTACTCTACTGTTTTTCTCATATTCTGCACATACGGTTATTTTAAAGTAAAGTTGGAAATTTAGAAATTTTTGCGATATTTTGGTGACAACTGAGGCCTGGAATAGGCGACTGAGTTATTTTATTTATAGTTTCGGTTTATACTTTCTTGTTTGTGTATGTGAGCATGTGATTTTTACTCACTGTATCGTCCTATAAAAATCTCAATAAGTCAATTGATTTTATGAATTTTTGTTGATTTTTCAGTAATTAATTATGAATTATTTGCATTTTTGGCATATCCATAACTCATCTTTTAAAAATTATTAAAATTTGCATCACTATTATCAAGGAATTATGAAGTTATTATTTATAATTAATTAAATAATAGACGAATGACGAGTATTTAACGTAATGTAGTTTTCAATAACTAATTACTAAAAATTAATCATCTTTATTCGGTAAATCATAGATGTAATTAGGAATATATAATTATTTATTTTATTCTTAATTAATATGTAAATAGATGAAAATTAAGGTTTAAAATTAATTGCTAACATTTGCTGGATTAAATTAGATTTGAACTTATTTAGGTTAATTAGTTAATCAATTAAGGAAAGCTAATTTCGGACTTGGGCTTGAAACTACCCAGGCCCCAACCCAATCCCTACAAACTAAAACGATCCAGGCCCAAATGAACCCAACCCGGTCGGCCCCCAGCAACCCTCCAAAACGACCCCCATATTAT
>ML364847.1:7066-63593 GCA_005239505.1 Nicotiana paniculata | reverse complement strand
TTGACAAGTGGTGACTCTTGATGTAATTGTGCTTAAAGAAGTATGGGGTAATAACATTGATGTGAGGGTGGAGTTCGGCTTAACATAAGTTTGAGGTTGAATGCGAAAGAATATGTATTAGTGTGCTTCGGGAGGTGTAGTCACTCTTGTATCTAAATGTATCCTACTTGTCCCGCAGCCTACATTACAACCAAATAAAGTCCTAATTGATCCTAGACTGAATGAGCTCGATTAGTAGAGTAGTACACTACGGGCAAGCCTATGGTGCATCTTTTGTGGCATATGAATATTATTTCTGAGAGCGAGTGAATTCTTTCTATCTTGAGTTCCTAAGTGTTCTTAAATTTTATTGTGTGAGGAACTAGCTCTTTGATTTGGTGAGGGCACATGATTCATGAAGGAAAGGTAATGTTGTTGACCTCTATGGTAGAGTAGTTAGTGAATTGTGATTAAAGCATGGTATTTGTGAGTCGATTATTGAGGCGAGGATGTCACACCGTTGTGTTTAAACTGTTTTAAAATTCTTGGTATAACGTGTTAAGGGATGTGCTTAATAAGTTGTGTACATGAGTGTAGTTTGATTGCTCGAGGACGAGCAAATGTTTACGTGTGGGGTATTGATGCGTGGCTAGAGTTCATGGTTTAACAAGTTATATGCCTTACATTTTATGTGCGTTAATGATAAAAATACACTTACTTTGTGCATAATGAAGTCTATTTCATGTGTAGGTTCTTTGGAGATGGAAACCGAGCTAAATGGATGCATGAACGTCGAAAATACGCTCAAGAGTCGAAAAGAAGTGACCCGGGCTATACCCGGGCATTTTGGCCTTAAAGTCAGGCCAACCCGGGCGTTAGTGGGGCGTTTGGACCCTAAAGCCAGGGTCAGCCTGGCGTTAGTGGGGCGTTAGAGCCCTAAACCCAGGTCTGCCCTAGATTTAAGGGGGCGTTTGAGCCCAAACGCCTGGGTCCCGAGGTCCGGTCAATTCAGAGTTTCAAGATTTTAAGTGTTTCACGGTTGGAATAGAAGTCTCCTACATGTTTAGGGTTTATCCCAAACATATAAATAGACCAAAAAACACAACTTGAAGGGGAAGGAAGCCATTGAAGTGAAGAACAACGTGTGGATTACGCAAGTTATTTTAGAATTAATTCTTATGAATATGAGTAGCTAATTTTCTTAACCTGGGGTTTTGGTGGAACCCGTTGGGGGACAAACTTATTGTGATATTAATATAGTTTTGATTGGTTGATTAATCTCTATTTGTTCAACTACGTTCTTGTTGTAGTTGATTGAAGGGCCCTCAATTAGCTGTTCCTATTTATTATGTATCTACTTGAGAGAGGGTGCATTTTTAGGTAGTTGTTTGAACAACATCACTCCCGGAGTATAGACGAAAGTCATAACCGAGGGTTTAGAAGTTGGATTAGAAATAACGATACTTTGGATGCAATCTAAAGTGAACTGTAATGCAATCTAGCTAGCCTAACTTGAGAGAGTGCGTCTAGGAAATTATCATAATTACTTGACAGAGATTTATGGTAGATAGAGTGTTCATGATTGATAGAGACAACTAATCAGACTATAAGAAGTTTCCGAGAAGGAATTCACCAACGGGGGAAACCATAGCCTTAGACCTTTATCATAATTGTTTAAAACACATTGTTAGTAATTGTTAGTTATTATTATTGTCAGTATAATTAGTAAAACATCATCAATTTATATTAAAAAGTCCTGAGAGAATTGATTGAGTAAAAGTTGCGTAATCTAAAGACTTGATTGATACGTAGATTCCCTGTGGGATCGACTATGGGAATAGTACCCCGGATTATATTTGTAACGCCCGTTTAGTCTTTTATTAGACGTAGTTGAGCGTGATCATGAAACCAATACCACACATAGTCGTGAAATCAACTTATCATTAACAGACTCCCCCACTTGGATCAAAGCCAACGATCGAGACAAACAATAACTCACAATGTCCATAATAACACCACCCGTCTAATAGCTCAAGTCATCTGCAAATCTCGCATTCACCAATGCAATAGTCACGCCAACTTCCACAAGTGATCTAAACTCCAATTACAACATATATCATTTACTGGTAGAAGAGAACTTATTATAGAACTACATAGGGACCATACACCCTGGGACAACCCGCAGAGATACCCCTGCACGCTTAGCCTCAACTGTTATCTCTCCATACACTTCTGAAGACTAGAACTATCACGCAATCACTACTCCTTCCTGCATCTGAACACAACCAATTCCTACCCTCGAGGCACCACAATATGCGGTAAAAACCTAAAGCTGATGGCAGAACTAACACTAGAGCGGTGGTCACAGAAATCTTGAGCTTCTGGAAGATCTACTCACACATGTCTGACCACATGGATACCTTCACTGGACACCACGTGTGCCAAGAATGCTACTGAACCGAGCCAAAATTCACACTCGGAGAATTGGCATAGAGCCTTTCCTCCCTGAATCCTTATAATGCCATCCTCAGATACTGAGTATTCTACTCCTTGCTACGCGAATATGCCAGGACACCATCAATGAATACAATAACAAGGAGTGATAATACGGCTGGAATACACTGTTAATCAAATACATGAATGTTACTGGGGCAAATGATCAGCTCAAAAGACATCACCAGGAACTCATAGCCAAAGAGAAAAATCCTCTTCACTGCACAACTACACAACATGAGAAGTCTTCCAACATACTAACACTTCAAGGTCATATACCAAATCGAGATAGAAATGAAACACTCAATAAATCTTGCAACATTTCCAGCCAACCCTTTTGACACAATTCACAGTCTGAACACATCTAACCATCAAATCACACCCACCACATAGGCATCTAGTCACCAATTCTCATGAATAAGAACACAAACATTCATACAAGTCTGCAGTTACATGTGCCCACACAATGAAAATCTCAGTAATTAAGCCACAAAATGAATCCGACCTCAAGTCCTCCAGAATGGCCCATTACCAATATGCCAAAATCACATCTCATCCATGGAAGCCACAAGCCGTCGATGCAAAGCTGATACCAAGCACTCTCGTGCACGTTTGAATAAATGGAAGGAATTCAAGAGTTACGCTCTTTGCTGAATACAACGGATTCGCACGACAAGAATTCAAAAATGTGAGATTTTTCCTACGGATTCCGCAGCCTCTCGAAGATATGTACAGACGTCTACGTACCGATTCGCAAGACTCTACTAAATCTGCTTATGACTGGTGAGTCCTATGTAACCTAGCGCTCTGATACCAAGTTGTCACAACCCCAAATTTAGGCCAGTCGTGATGGCACCTATAGTGGAACTAGGCTATCCAAAACTACACTCGAATCATAATAAGCTTCCATTTACATATATACTATACTGATTACCCATAAAGGTTTCCTTTAAATATTTATAAAATAGTTAAAGCTATACTGAATATTAAATACAACCCCCGAGAACCCGGAGTCACTGGTCATGAGCATCTACATAAAATATACAACTCAACAAAAATAAAGTCTATAATAGTAAGCAGGAGAGGGAGCAGGATTGCAGACGCATGCAGCTACCTCGCCAACCTCCGGGAATCTCTGGAACGGATAGACAACTCACCCTGGCCTAACACCTAAATCTGCACACAAGGTGCAGGGAGTAATGTGAGTACACCAACTTAGTATTAATGAAAATAAATCAGGTCTGAGCAGCAAGAAACACATAAAATCAATGTCATGAATTCACAAGATGCACACCCTTTCTTTCCAATAGTATAACATAGATATAATAAATCATCATGCCTTAAAACTAACTTCAGAAAAATCCTTTGAAAAATGAATATTTTCAACAACTTCAAACCGAAAGATTTAGTATGAAAATGAAATGAATCATATAGAGGCCCCTCGGGCAAAACATATTTCATAAGCTTAGAGTGAAAGAAATAAAATCATAAGTAGCCCCTCGGGAAAAACATGTATCATAATCAGCCCCTTGGGCACACCTCGCCATCACTCGTAATCAGCCACTCATGCCTCCCAGTCACTCGGCACTTGGTGCGCTCACTAGTGGTGTGTTCAGACCCCGAAGAGGCTCCTTCAGCCCAAGCGCTAATATCAAGCCACCTCGTGGCGTATCATATCCTCACAATCAGGCCCTCGGCCTCACTCAGCAGAACCACTCAAAAAGCCCCTCGGGCGAATCAGTAAAACAAGGTACTCGACCCAAAACATCATTTTTGAATCTCAAAGTAGTGTAAATCAGCTAAGTTTCGAAAACAGTAAGCACAATGCGGCTGATTGAAATCATCAATACATAGTGAGGAAAACAACAGTAAAAAGCCCCCAAGAGGTCTAAACAGATCGGCACAATGCCCCAAACACGGCTTATAGCCCAAATATTTCAACAATCTTTAGAAAATAATTTAACATAAGGTTTTGAGTAAAATATGCAACTCAATAGTTGTCACGGAGAGGACCTAGTCCAATCCAAAAATCAGTGCGTGCCACATACTCGTCATCCGACATGTGCGCCATTCTAAAATTAGTGAGAAATATGTAGTTCGGGGTTTCATACCCCCAGGACAAGATTTATAACCATTACCTACCTCAACCTGGCAACAACACTAGTCCATTATGCTCTTTCCCCTCGAATTGGCTCACGATTGCTCCGCATCTAGCCAAAACCAGTTTAATATCATTAATATATATCAAAGGAACACAACCCAATCGAAAACTATCAAATTATACAAGAATCTTGAAATTCGGCCAAACCCGAACCCTGAGCCCACGTCTCGGAATTTGATAAATTTTACATCACAAGAACCCTTATCCTCCCACGAGACCGTACATACCAAGAACATCAAAATCGGACAACAATTGCCCACTAAAATTGCCAAAAGAAATTCCCAACTCTTTCCTCCCATTTTCAAAACTTTTTCTTACTTTAATCCTTCAAATACAAGCTTAATCCGAACAAAATAACATAGAAACGACTTTAATAACCCGAGAACTCACCTTCACTGAAGAACCACAAATTTCCTCTTCAATTTTCCTTCACAAGAGCTCCAATCGCATGCAAAAATGGAGGAATGAATAAAATTTCACGGAGGCTCCTTTTTATACTGTTATGCCCAGTAACTCCGCACATGCGGACACGCACCTGCGGTCCCAGGTGCGCACCTGCGCAATTCCACTAACAGACCAAATTCTCGCACCTGCGACCTTCTGCGCACCTGCGACCTTCTCCGGACCTGCGGCTGTGCAGGTGCGGCTATCTCTTCGCACCTGCGGACTCCTCCTGCCTAGACTCCCTTCTCACCTGCACATGGCCTTTCGCACTTGCGGCTACCCTTTCGTAGGTGGGGTCAACACCAGAAATTTATACCAATAGCCTTTTGCTGCAAATTTTCCAAGTTCAACACTCCTCCAACCATCCGAAATCAATCCCGAGGCCCCTTGGGGCCCCTACTAAATATACCAACACACCTAATATCATTATTCAAACTTAGTCGTGCCTTCGAAACACCAAAAACAACATGAAAATACCAAAATTACATCAAATTCAAGCCTATGAACTTTGAAACTTTCAAATTTCGCCAACGACGCAGGTGCAAGAATTTGGCCGCAAAACCAGTTTTAAGAGAGTGGTCTATGGCCTGCAGAAGAGGATAATTTCCGCAAAAGCAGCCTCGCTTCTAGAGGAGAGTGCCGCAGTTATGAGAAGGTTCGGCCAGGCCTGGTTTGCATATGCGACAGGCGAGCCGGAGCGGTCTCGCAGGTGCAGTTCCCAACCACATGTGCACCTAAAGTTGGGTTGGGTGTCTTCCACAGAAGCGGGCCTTTGCCAGCAGAAGCAGCATCGCAGGTGCGACCCAAGGTCTGAAGAAGCAGAATCGCTGAAGGCAGTGAGGTCATTTAAGCCGTGACTTGGTCCATTTTGGTTCATTTATTTCACTTTTTGGGCCAATTTTGGAGCTTCTTAGAGAGGGGTTTCCACCTAGCTATTGAAGGTAAGTAATTCCTACCAAATGTAAATTTAATACATAGATTATGGGTAGATTTTAACATGAAAAATTGTAAAAATTATGGGTTTAGTTGAAAAACCTAGGGAATTGGGTGAAAATGATATATTTGAGTGTGTGAGGTTATGGGTAACAATTATCTCCGAAAATATCTGGGATTTGGACACGTGGGTACGGGGGTGAATTTTAGGAATCTTCCAACTAGGGTGGGTAATTACCCTAATAGTAAATTATGAACTTTTGAGTATATATTGACTTATTTATATAATATTTGGCTAGTTCAAGTTGTTTGGCACCAAGTGGAGAATTTAGAGCATATTTGTGAACCGGAAGTGAGATTGAGAACGAGGTAAGTCTCTTGCCTAACCTTGTATGAGGGAACTCATCCCCTAGGTGTATTTTCTTTTGTGAATTACTTGTGTGGGGAGATACGTAAGCACTAGGTGACGAGAGTTCGTGCATAGCTATATTCCTTGAGATGTTCAGGTAGCCTTAGGTTTACATCATGCTTTTACTGGACTGTCATGTTTGTTATGCATATTAATTATATTGAATAGAGTTGAGACTGGAGATTTTAAGGTTGAAAACATCCAAGTTAGATTCCTTATTTTGGGAAAAGTAATGAAGAATATTTAATAACTCTGAGAAATCAATGTCCTCTCGCATCGCCAGTACTTCCGCGAGTGAGATGAACTTCTCTATTCTCATGGGAGTGGCCCATTTGCCTCGACAGGTTAATAGATGCATATATGGTTCGTGTCGTTCAAACCTCGACAGTGCGCACATTATATTTTTGGATCGGGTCGTACAACCTCGGCATAAATCGTGCATGATAATACTCGGAGCCTGATTACACTTGATATTATATTATGGCTTGAGATGTTATAACTTATTTAATGACATAAATTGATTTGGGATTATTCGGTTTTGGCTAGAGATTTTCGGATTTATTATCAGTTAAGGAACCATTTATTCACTGCTTGTTATTGTGTTATTATTATTATTATTATTATTATTATTATTATTATTATTATTATTATTATTTCCATGTTCCATACCTATTTAGAATTTTTGCATTTTCTTATTTGCCATAGTAATTATTAATGTCGACCCCTCATTGCTACTTCTTCGATGTTAGACTGGATACTTACTGGGAACATGATATTTATGTACTCACGCTACACTTCTGCACTGATCGTGCAGGATCTGAGGCAGTTGAATCTAGCACTCATCCCGGCGTGCACCCTTGATACTTCGACACTTAGTGGTGAGTTGCTTCCTGAGTCCGTTCTGCAGCACCCAAACTCTCTCCTTTGTATATACTTTCTGTCTACTCTACTTCAGACTATAGTCTAATGCTTTTGTATTTTCTACTAGTAGCTCGTATACTTGTGACACCAGGTCTTGGAATTTTGCTAGTAGACATTTGATGGTTTTTGAGTACTTATCTTTTTTTTTGGTAGTATTGAGTACTTATCTCACCACAGTTGTTCCTATATTTGTTTACACTTTATTTTATTAAAATTTTCAGCTCTTACTTAATAATTTAAAATCAACTATTTCGGAAATGTTAAAAAGAATAAATACCTAGCTAGTTCACTGTTGGCTTGCCTAGCGGCGATGTTGGGTGCCATCACGGCCAATAGGGGAAATTGGGTCATGACAGATGCCTAGTCTGATATGAGGTACATGGATCTACACAAAAAGATGTGCAGAAGCGTAGTATGAGTACACCATAATGGTACCTAGTAAGTATCAAGCCTAACATCGGTAGAGTAGTGACGAGGCTACATCAAGACACCTACTAGTATAAGAAAAATAAGATGAACAAATGTAGTACAATCTAATAAGGTAAACGGGGAAAATGAGGCAATAAAGAACTACAACAAGATAAGTTACAATTAATTTCGAGCAATAAAGGCAACATGGAGGAAACAGACAATAAGAACATCAAGAAAAAAATGCAGGCAATAACAAGTGAGGGAAATGAAAGATAATAAACAAGAATCAGAACCGAGGTACCTCCTCGTATTCACTTTTTACAATTTCAATCACATTCTTTCCTTATACAGCCGCGTTAACCTTACATTTAGATAGTTTGAAAACATTATTCCCAAATTTCTACACGCACTTTAGACCACCATATGTCGTCGCGTGGCTTCAAGTAATTTCCTTACTAGCAACACGCACATAAATCCCACATTATGCCGTCGCATGCACATTAATCCCTATCCTTATACTGCCGAATGCGCATCTATCATAACACAATAAAAACTCACCACAAGTGCCCATATGCCACAAATTTCCAAAAGATCAACAAAACAAATATTTCCACAACAAATAGCCATGGCTCAACCACAATGTATACAAGAGCCTGAACAATAGCAATCTGAAAGTGAATAGCTCAACAAGAATGGTATTTCAACAATTAACAACTTTGCCTCAATGTGATCACGTCTTTACAACTTCAACACTAATAACTCAACAAGAAGCTATCCCACAAAAACAAAAACATCAAATAAACAATTCAACAGTTGCGGCAGACAATAGGGAAGACAATAACTTCAACTAAAGCATATAAGATCAAATAACAAGTACAAGGTGAAACAAGTGTTAACAATGTCCAATAAGGCATGTAAGGGTATATTAATACATGTAAGGGTAGACTAACAATGAAATATAATGTGCTATGACAATTCAATTAAAGGCATGAAAAGAGTCCAAATAGCCTAAATCTGTCAAATACCACATATAGCTCGTGTACCCACTCGTCACCTTGCATACGCGGATTTCACATTTCATAAATAGAACAATCAACCCAAATCCTAAGCAGTAGTTCCCCCACACAAAGTTAGGCAAGATACTTACCTCAAAAAAGCTAACTCAATCCACTAGTAAGCCTTTTCCGCGAGTATCCAACTCCAAACGGCTCGAATCTAGCTAAAATAATTGTACACAATAAATACAAACCATAAGAAACTATTTTGGATAACAAAGTTGCAATCTTTAAAGAAAATCAAAAAGTTAACCCCGGGCCCGCATCTTGGAACCTGACCGAACTTGTAAAATCCGAATACCCATTCAAGAACGAGTCCAACCATACTAAAATTATTCAATTCCGACCTTCAAATCCTCAAATTGTAGCTTAGGAAGTTTTAACAAAATTCCCCAAATTTTCCAACTCAAAATACTAATTAAATGATAAAAACAATGATGGATTCATGTATAATAGTCAAATTCGAGTTAAAGTCACTTATCCGGATCAACTCCTTGAAGATCTCTTCCAAAATTGCCCCAAACTGAGGTCTCATATTGGTCAAACTTCTCAACCTTCCAAACCTTCAACTTTCTAAATTTTGCCAATTCAAGCCAAAATGACCTATGGACCTCCAAATCAATATCCGAACGCGCTCCTAAGTCTAAAATCATCACATGAAGCTATCAGAACCTTCAAGACTCCATTTCGGAGTAGTATACAAAAAGTCAAACTATGGTAAACTCTTTTAAGTTAATCTTCCAAATTTGGGCATTCACTCCGAAACTCACTCGAACCAAACCAATCACCCCGAATAGTCAAATAACCATAATATAACCTAGATGAGGTAATAAATAAGGGAACGAGGATAAAATACTCAAAACGACCAGCCAGATCGTTACATTCAAATACAAGACTTTGTTTTCTTTTTTCTTTTTTTACTTTTTTCTTTCAAGGAATTCTCTCTTTTTTATTCTCTACAAGTTGCTCTCGCAATTTTTTCAAACAGTGCATCTTTTTTTTTTTAGGTTCCACTCGAAAATCCAAGCATAACCTCCACTTAGCTTTTAACAAGCTCATAAAAAATTTAAGTGCTCATGATAGGTGAATGGTTCAAACAGATAGTCAAATCAAACAAAGGGGTCAGGATTATAATACAACTATCGGTTGAAATGGGCTAGCTAGGATACACAATAATGTGGGTGAAAAATATATATATATATGGCTCAACAAAGAAATGCCTCCATCACTTTTTAGATTGACCAAGACAGCTATTACACTTTACAAACATGTGGGAAAAGTTCTAGACATCAAATGACATGCACAGAATATCACAAAAACAAAAACTTCACTCACACCTTAGCATATAACTCACTAAGGACCTGATCTACCCTGACTCTCTAGTCAAAGTTGTTAAGCAAAATAAAGCATTTATAAAACATATACATGAGTAAAGAATTGAGCCAAGGAATCACAAATAAGTCACTCACCGCTCTCAAGGCACAAAAAAGTTAAGAAAATTTCCCCGATTAGCACAACGACGCAAGATTTCTAGTCTTAAAAAAAGATAAATACACTGGTTAAAGCAATACCCTTGAAAAATAACATCGGCACAGAGAAGAATCAAGAGGGAATTATTACTTTATCTAAAGAAGTAACAATAAATAAAATTTGAATTTTTTTGTGTTTTTGTTCGACTTTAATCCCTCAAGAAGACGATCGAGTACATCCATCGTCGTGAAAAGTTATTTTTTTTTAAAGTAAAAAATTATGAAAACACACAAACAAAGATACAAAAAACACATATATATACATATTTATATCCCTTACGGTGCACTTTAAATTGTGGCATGTCCCCATGACACACAACAACAACAAAAAAACAGTAAAGAAAACTTCCCCGAATTGTCTAGTATTGGTCTGAAACAGTGTCAGGGTCTACTTTGCACGCCCGACTCAGTACACAAAATGTGTCACGGTGTAACGACCCGGTCGGTCATTTTGAGAGTTAGTGCTCCAATGCCCTAATAACTGCTTTCCCCACTTTTATATCTGCTTATGTGACTTGTCAGAATGATTAGTTGCGAAATTCAGAGAGTTTTTGGACACATAGTCACTACATATGAGTTTAAGATTTAGAAGACGGGTCCAGAATGGGATTCCGTGACTCCATTAGCTCTGTTGGGTGATTTTGGGGTTAGGAGCGTGTCCGAAATGTGTTTTCGAGGTCTGTAGATTATTAGGCTTGAATTGGCGAAAATTAGAATTTCGGCGATTTCGGTCGATAGGTGAAATTTTGATATCGGGTTCGGAATGCAATTCCGAGAGTGGCTGTAGGTCTCTAGTGTCATTTATGACCTTCATGTAAAATTTGAGGTCATTCGGACTAGTTGTGACGTGTTTCGGCATCGGATGTAGATTTTGGAAAATTCATAAGTCCTTAGGCTTGAATCCATGCATAATTGGTGAGTTTGACATTATGTGATGTGTTTTGAAGGCTCGACTAGGTTTGGATAAGGTATTAGGACTGAGGTTCCGGGGGCCTCGAAGATGTTTCGGGTTCTCAACGGGATATGTTTTGAACTTAAAACCAGCTGAAGCATTGCTGGTGCTGGTGTTTCGCACCTTCGGAATGGGAGCCGCAGGTGCGGACACGTAGGTGCGGAGGGGGCCATCGTAGATAAGAAATTGTCCTAGGTCAGCCAGGTTCGCAGATGCGGAGCCGCAGATGTGGCCCAGTGACTGTAGGTGTGGTTCCAGCCCACTTAAGGATTTTTCGCACCTGCGATGAGACGATGTAGTCAGGTCAATAGCAGCTAGAGCAAAATATTGATATATAATGATAGTTCACCTTCTTGTGCCAAGATCTCCATACTAAATAGATTTGGAAATTCTGCCGCAAGTGGTTGAAGAGTTGTTTATGACACAAATAGGCCTAGGCCAAGACAAGACACCTTCCTTCACTCTGCAATAGCCCCGCAGGTGCGGGACCTCAGGTGCGGTCCAAGAGGGCGCAGGTGCGGGATCACTGGGCAATTTATACCAAAATCTGACGGTTTGAAATTCATATTTTCTAAATCGATTTGGATCTCGGGATTAGGTGATTTTTAGTGGGTTTTGAGGAGAAGTGTTGAACCAAGTCACTGAATGGTTTCTAAGATTGACAAATGCCAACCTAGTTGAACCAGGTCCATCAGGGCAAACATAGTCAAACAGACCCATTGGCACGAGAAGCGTCCATGCACATGAGATAAATATTATTTGTGAACTAAGAGGTTATCTAGAACTAAGAGGTTATCTCCTAAGCGAAAAGGTTGAAAATTGATAAGAAGATGGAGTTCAATTTTAGGTAAAACAGAATCTAGATCAAGGAAGTTGAGATAAACTCAAACTCTTCCACCAAGGAAGAGTTGTATTAGAACTGAACAACAACGTATCAACTACTGACTCTATAAGATGTTGAAGCATTCCTGCTGAAGAAATAACGCACCAACATAGAAGTGAAATAAGAATTTAAAGCAAAATTACCAAAGCAATTTGGCAAGACGAATCCTTGTGCGACACAAAAGCTACTTGAACCAGCTAGAAGAACCAGTTCCATATATTTTCTTTCAGTCTAGTTTATTTGTAGTAGGTGATTACATATCGTATCTTTCAGCTTTATCTAGAAGCATTTGAAATAGGTACACACTGTTCAAGTTAGAGTTAACTGGATGTTTGTCGCAAATAGCTAGAGGCTAGTTTGCCACGAAGGGATTAGAGTTAGTCCTTTGCTTTACAAAAGATTTTATTTTGTAAATGTTGTTTGGCTCGTTGATATAGTGAAGAGTTTGGGAAAATCCTACTGGGAAGTAGGTCGTGTTTTTTTCACCTTTGAGCTGGGTGTTTTCCACGTAAAAATTATTGTGTTCTTTAAATTCTGCAATTACTTTTCCGCAAACTGTAGAAGTTGGACATGAAGAAGAACAAGGTTCTTCTATAGAGACTGCACTCGAAAATTGGACACCACACAAATAAGCCCCCCCTCCCCCCGTTGTGTGGTATTGACGTATAGAACATCAATTGGTATCACAACGGGTTATCCTTAAAAAGACTAATACCTTGTAAAAGATCCAAATGAGTGCACCACCTGGAAATCGGGAGGGTCAATCAACTGCAAGGCCACAACTCTTTAATGGCCAGTATTACTCCTGGTGGAAGAACGGGATGAAGGATCACTTGATTGGAGAAGACTATAAACTTTGGGACATAGTCATTGATGGTCCTCTAGCCACCATGAAGAAGATTGCTGAAGGAGAAGATGTACCAAAAACTAGAGCTGACTGCACTGCAGAAGATCTGAAGACATGGGAGAAAAATGCTAAGGCCAAAAAGTGGCTAGTTTGTGGACTAGGTCCAGACGAGTATAGTAGGATTCAAAGTTGCACCACTGCCAAAGAAATCTGGGATACCTTACAAGTAGCTCACGAAAGAACACCTGAAGTGAAAAGATCAATATTTACTCTACTATACTCTCAGTATGAAAACTTTACTATGAAAGAAGGAGAGACAATTCAAGAAATGTACAAAATGTTCACAACTCTGACCATTGAACTTAAGTCTCTTGGTAGAGTCATTATTGAAGAGGACAGGGTAGAGAAGATCCTGACAAGGGTCTTACCAATTTCCTTGGAAAGTAAAATCACCACTATCCACGAATCAAAAAATATGGCAACCCTCAGATTGGACGAGCTAATTGGAAACCTTACTCCCTATGAACTTAGAAGGTAGACAATGAAAATGGATGCTCCAAAGAAGGAAAGGAGTCTAGCACTGAGAATTACTGAGGGAGCAGATCTGGAGGAAGATGAGATGGACATGATTACCAAAGAATTCAGAAACTTTCTCATAAGGAAGAAGGGCATCTCTAGAGGTGGAAACGACAACAAAGCAAAAGCTCCAGAAAGGCCAACCAACGAGGGATGCTACAACCAACGAGGGATGCTACAAGTGTAGAAAGGCCAACCAACGAGGGAGATCCAGAAAGGCCAACCAACGAGGGATGATACAAGTGGGAAGTGGAATGGAAAAAGAAGAGGTTTGAAAGAAGGAACAGGAAGAAAGAACTGGTCCAACCCAAGAAAACCACAACAAAAGCTATGGTTGCTGCTTGGGGGGAATGCTCAGATGAAGAATCAGAAGATGGTGAGAATGAAGAACAGGAGCTCATTGCAATTGGCGAATCTGATGAGGAATCATATGAAGAACCAGAAGTAAGTATATCCCATCTCAAAAAACAAAATAAAGTACCTATCTAAAGAAAAACTTTCTGAGTTGCTAGTTGATTTCATGGATGATTCCGAAGAAACTACCAAAGAGAGAGAACAACTCTCTAAAGAGTGTGCAATGCTAAAACAAAAATGCATGAACCTGGAAATCAGAGCAAGTGAATCTGAAAAGAAAAACACTGTCTTCATGAACCATGTTCCTCCAATCGAAACTAAGATTCTAGAGCTAAAATTTGAAAATTTACAATTAAAGCTAGGAACTAGTAAAAAGATTGTTGATCATTCTTATATCATGTTATAAGAAAATATGGAAAAACTAAAAGATAAGATGTATACTAAGGATGAACATATAAGGAAACTTAAAGAAGAACTTGGTAAAGTCAAACATGAATTAGATCGAACTTGTAAATGGAATAAATCCTCTGATGCCTTGACATGGCTTCAAGAAAATCAAAGTAGCAACCGGAGAAGAATTGGCTTTGGGAGTCAATTTCCCAAGTGGGATCCCAAAAACATGTATTTCACTCTCCCTAAGATAAAATGTTCACCCACTGTGGTAAGACTGGTCATTACAAAATTGAGTGTGTTGCAAAAGAGCAGGCTAGTCGAAGAAATGAGAGCATTGTTAAAAAAACTATTGGTTACCAAATTGGGCCAGAAAAAGCTTAATTAATCCTTTCTCTCATAGAAAAGGACCCAAACTAGTTTGGGTTCTTAATACTAACCCCTAATTCCTTTTTGTAGGTTCAAGTGAGAGGAAGCAACCAAATTTGGTACTTGGATAGTGGCTGCTCAAAACATATGACGGGGAACAAGGAACGGTTCCTTTCACTTGAAAACCTCAAAGGAGGAAATATCTCATTTGGAAATGGAAATAAAGGTGAAATTATCGGGATTGGTAAGGTGGGTAAGGATGACACACGTTCCATTGAACATGTGTACTTGATAGATGGCTTGAAATATAGCTTGATTAGTGTGTCACAATTGTGTGACAGAGGTAACCTAGTTGCTTTCACTTCCACAAAATATTTTCTGATTAACCTGCTTACTGACAATATTGTTTTGCAGGGAAAAAGAATGAATAACATCTATGTCATAGACTTTTCAACACTATCAGAAAATGAACTCACTTGCTTAAGTGTGTTGGACGTCGATCCCCTCCTTTGGCACAAAAGACTATGTCACGCAAGTCTAAATCAGCTCAACAAATTAGTCTCTAATGACTTAGTGGTAGGTTTCCTAACATTAAGTTCAAGGAAGACAAAGTTTGCTAAATTCTGTGATGAACATGGTATAAATCAGAACTTTT
This sequence comes from Nicotiana paniculata, assembly GCA_005239505.1. Lineage (NCBI taxonomy): Eukaryota > Viridiplantae > Streptophyta > Magnoliopsida > Solanales > Solanaceae > Nicotiana > Nicotiana paniculata. The sequence goes on along the minus strand of ML364847.1, from coordinate 48,232 downwards.
CTGCCCCTAGAACCCCACACCAAAATGGGTTTGTTGAAAGAAAGAACATAACTCTTGAAGATATGGCTAGCACCATGCTTCTTTCTAACGAACTACCCCATAGCTTCTGGGCAGAAGCAATAAACATTTCATGCTACATAATAAATAGATGCATGACCAGACCGCTGGTAGAGAAAACTCCTTATGAATTACTTAAAGGGAGAAAGCCCAATATATCCCAGCTTAGGGCTTTTGGATGCAAGTGCTTTGTGCACAACAATGGCAAGGATTCCCTAGGTAAATTTGATCTCAGAAGTGATGAGGGAGTATTCTTGGGATATTCATCACATAGCAAAACTTATAAAGTATATAACAAAAGAACTGTGTGTGTAGAGGATAGTGTGCATGTTGTTTTTGATTAAACTAACACTCTTTCTGAGAGACAGAAACCAGAAGATGAGGAGCTTGGACTGGTCAGAATCAGTGAAAAAATTGAAGCAATTATGGAAGATAGAACAAATGATGGACTAGGTCCAACTACCCCAAGCAACATGACAGGGGGAACTCAACAGCAAATCAGTCTTGACCTTGGCCCTGATCCTGGTCCACAACAATTGGTGCTTAAACCACAAAGATATCAAAACTCTCATCCTCTTGAGAACATCATAACAGATTTGACATCCGGAATCAAAACAAGACCATCCTTGAAAAATTTGTGTGCGTTTGATGCCTTTGTATCCTTAATCGAACAAAAGAACATTGATGAAGCTTTACAGGATGCTGACTGGGTAAATGCCATGCAAGAAGAGCTGAATCAATTGGAAAGAAGTCAAGTATGGCATTTGGTACCCAGACCACTAGACAGATCGGTGATTGGCACAAAGTGGGTCTTCAGGAACAAACTCGATGAGGAAGGAATGGTTACAAGAAACAAGGCTAGACTAGTTGTCCAAGGATATAGTCAAGAAGAGGGAATTGAATATGATGAGACCTTTTCTCCTGTTGCAAGACTGGAGGCAATCAGACTTCTTATATTATTTTTGCACACATGGAATTCACTCTCCATTAGATGGATGTAAAGAGTGCTTTCCCCAATGGCTGTATAAAGGAAGAAGTAATTGTCAAACAACCTCCAGGTTTTGAAATCAAGGAGACACTTGACCATATATACAAACTTGACAAGGCTTTGTATGGACTCAAACAAGCACCAAGAGCATGGTATGAGCGGCTATCGAAATTCCGTCTAGAACATGGATACAAACGAGGTCAAATTGACAGTACCTTGTTCTTAAAGGAAAAAGGTTAAGGATATCCTAGTTGTATCAATATATGTGGATGGTATCATATTTGGGGCAACCTCTGGAAAATTGAGTAAGGAATTTGCTAAACTTATGGGGAGTGAGCTTGAGATGGGTATGATGGGTGAGCTAAAATTCATTTTAGGCTTGCAAATCAAGCAAGTCTCAAATGGAACAATGATCCATCAACAGAAATATGTGAAAGAATTACTCAAACGATTTAAAATAGAAGACTCAAAAGAAATTGACACCCCCATAGCCACAACTACAAAATTAGATTTGGATGAACCTGGTTCATCCGTTGATCAAAAGCTATACATAGGGATGATTGGGTCTTTATTATATCTCACTGCCAGCAGACCTGATATTGTGTTCAATGTAGGACTGTGTGCTAGGTTTCAGAAAAATCCAAAGGAGTCCCATCTAACTGCAGTGAAGAGAATTCCGAGATATCTCAAGGGCACTACTGATTTATGTCTTTGGTATCCTAAAGGTAGTAAATTTGACCTTGTAGGATATACTGATGCAAATTATGCAGGTTTCCTGGTTGACAGGAAAACTACCTCAGGCATGACTCAGTTTTTGGTCTCTTGCCTTGTGTCTTGGGCCACCAAGAAACAAATCTCAGTAGCCTTTCTACTGCTGAAGCTGAATATGTGGTTGCAGCCTCATGTTGTGCTCAGTTGCTATGAATCAAGCAACAACTCATGGATTTCCGTATAGAGGTTAGATGCATTCCTATTTTCTGTGACAACACTAGTGCAATTAGCATGATGAAGAACCCGGTTCATCATAAGAGAACCAAGCACATAGATGTCAGACACCATTTCCTAAGAGATAACGATGAAAAATTAATGATCTCAATCGAATTCTGTGTTACTGACAAACAAATTGTTGATATCTTCACTAAGTCACTAAGTAGGGAGCATTTTGAGAGAAACAGGATAGAATTAGGGATGATTAAGATCACCTAATTGAAAAACAAAAATGAATTTTTTTTGGGCTAGAAACACTAAAATAGGTAGCTAACCAGACTAATCATTGCTCAATATCATGACTTTACTGCCATACTCTTTTGCCATGTATTAATATGATTCCATGGCTACTAATGATGTTTTTCTATCTTTGTAAATTGACGCAAATTAAATACTATAACACGATGCACTTGGTTCATTGTTGCTGGTTCATCTGACTTACAAGGTACGTGCTCATCACCATACACTTATTGAAATAATTATCGTCACACATGAGCAGGACTCTATCTATTTGGTTCATTTAAAATTCTCAGTACTTATCCCAAAATGAACCGGTTTCAAAGAGTCCCATTGAACCATAATTAGCCTAGATTTAGGGAGTTATAACCGTCTAATCACTGACACTCCTGCATCGATTAGACTCCCACTTGACCAAGAATTATGCCCGTTGTATAATTAATAACCACGTCTTCAAAAGGCCATCATTACCTCCCATCTTCAAAAGCATAACCGTCGAACCAAGTTCATCATTCCTCTCATACCAAAGTGATCAACATTCTTCTCTCCCCAAATCTTCATAACAATGTCTTGTACACCACCCTCTGCTTCATCTTCATCAACCACCCCTGATTACGAGGTCGGTCTTGACGACACTTGTTCAAATTCTCCATCAATACACAACTAACATTCTCCAACCAGGTCTTCAACCCCCCAAATCCTCCAGTTCTTGAAATGAACCCACTCCTTCAATTACACCTCACAATATTACGATTATATTACACTTCGCATTATTAAGTTATGATGATGTTTCGCCCTATAGTATTGTACGTCGAATTTGTCGTAAGGTAATTTACATCAGTCCAAGTAAAGGATTATTTGGAGGTTATAAGGATTATGCTATTTCACAAGTGATGAGTATATCCTTGAAGGTGAAAGGGTAAGAAAATCGAAAAAAATGAGTTTCGACGAATGCTGTCATTTTGGAGATACCATATGACCATGATAGTAGGATGTATAAAGTGTATTTAAAATAATTAAAATTTTAAGTAATTTGAGACAATTCTTAATTATGCGGGTAGTTGGTTAATTACCGGGTAGCGAGATATCACCTAATTAAATTAATTAATTGTTGGATAAACACTAATTCCCCCCACCCCACGTGGCATGTTGCTACACCTCAAGCAAGTTAGTCCTTAGTCATTTTGATTAGGTGTCAATCAAATTAATAATTAAAGGACACTTCATGCCTCATATTTGGTATACTATCCCTACAATTTGAATGTTGTCATTCTTACAAATTATAACGTTAGTCATGAATTGATGAGTAAAAAGCATTTCATAACAGAACATTAGCAACTTTTGTAAAGATTTCAAAAAAATTCAGATTCTAAACACTATATTAGCAACGAGATTTCTCCAACCAAAATCCAACGAGAATTTTTAGAGGCTTAGCAACGTACAATTTTGAGGTTCTAAAGGAGTACGGTGCAATATTCTCCCAGAATATTACACGGATTTTTTCCTACTCCATGTATGTTAAGGCTATCCCTTCTTTTCTTTGGCATGATCCATACGATACAAATGTGTCACAACCCCAATCCTAAATCGGCCGTGATGGCACCTATCATGGAACTAGGCTAGACAATGACCACATGTTCACAATTTTTTCAAAATTCCAATCAAATTCCAAGCATTTCATAAAATATATAGAGTTTACTAAATAAAGTAGGCCAATATACAGTGCCACCAACCCCAAAACCCGGAGCCAACATGTCATGAGTATCTAAGGAAAATAAGCCAAAGGTATAATATTGTTTAACCAAGGAAATAGACTCTTTGACTAAAGCTTATTTTTAATATGAATACGGGTTACTGATAATTAGGATAAAGGGAAAAATAAATAATAAACAATATTGCAGAAATAAAAGATCAACGTTGATTGTATTCGAGAATCAGATGCCTTTACAAGTTGTATTCTCCTCCCTTATATAGGAGATTCTTATAACGTACGACTCTTGCTATGGTTACTTATTAATGACCAATTGTGAAATTAATGAGGTGTTACAAAGGATAACGGTAATTGGGGTTCAGTTACATAACGTTCGAGTAATCAATTGTGGGTTCCTGAATCTGCTCGTAACTTTGTATAGATTCATTCTGACCGTGCCTCTCTCCCGTTTTGATCAAGTTGAGTTTCCTGTGGCTAATAAGTTCGTGGGTTTACTGATTGGTTCTACCACGTGTCCTTTTCGGACTGGTTCTGCATTTACTCAGCACCTTTTAGGGCTTTTTTACGGCTGTGACAGTCCCAAAGTGACATCTGCAATTATGACTTTTCATCATTATTTTCCTTTTTCTTCTTGTTTGACGGTTGTCTTCAAGTATAAAATAATGTTTTCTTTTCTTTGCTTCCACGAAACACTTTTCTAACTTTGTCTTTTGTAAAGAACTTTCTTCTTTGCCTTTGTAAACATGTCTTCTTCAAACGAACCTCAAAGAGTAATAGATATTGAAAGTTTAGCTCCTTCTTCTGCTCCGTCTAGGAGTCGGACAGGTGGTAGACTTAGAATTGTAGGATCCACTCCTTCGAGGGGCTCTTCTTCTTCTCAGATAGTTCTTTGTCCTTCCACTAGATCTCCAGTTTCTCCGAGATTTAGGATTTCTTGGTCTTTGTCTAGAGGTAGAGGGGAACGCCTTCGTGATCCTGGAGTCGATGAAATTATCCCTGCTGAGTTTGTTTACGCTAGGGATAGTCAAGTTCTTGTAGATCAATCTTCTTCTCTTGATAGTGTAAAAAGATATCCAACCCTTATAACTGACGGTCACACTTGTTCGTAGGGAACGCTTTTTGAAATCTGACTACCTGTCTATATTTCGAATAGTAATCAAAGCATAACGTCTTACAAGACAGGATATTCTTTTGTTTATACATATCCTTTCACTTTAGCGTTTAGACCCCCCATTGACCAGTTATAATTGATTTTTGCCGTTTTTTTCATTATCTTCTTAGGCCAAGTTGGCCCGCTTGTATGGCGAGTTGTCGCATGCCTTAGGAGTTTGGCTTATTTAGCCTCGGTTCCTTTTACCTTCAACCATCTTATTCACCACTACTCTACTAGCTTATTTCGTGGAGGGCTTTTTACTATGACTGCTAGAAGCAAGAGAGTGTTGGTAACCCCTATAGATGATAAGGATAGGGTTGGTACCTCCGGTATGTTGTTGTACCCACTGCTGGTTTAGTGCGTAAAGAAAATCTTCCCTTCCCTGATAAGTGGAATCGCGCACCTGAGTATGCTTTACTTGCATTTACTTTTTCTTTTTTTGACTTGAGATGTTTTATTTAACACCGTATCTGCTTATTTTTCTTTTCTCAGCAATCATGAATACTGTTTAGAATGTCTCCGGTATTCGTTATTGGGTAAAAAAACTGTTATTTGTTGCTTCTTCAGAAGAAAGATCTTGGAAGTACCTCGTTGGGAGGTAAGGTTGGCAATTAACGACCCACGATAAGTGAAGCTTTTGTTGTTTCTTCTTTCCTTACTCGAGTCTCTTCTTTTTTTTGTCGTTTAACTTTTTTCCCTTTTTAATAGGTTTCTTTGCTCGTGGGGTGTCTGCTTCCTCTGTCCCGAAGATGTCCTGGGCTCAAGCCCATGAAATTATTGTTGGTTAATCTTCCTCTTAGTGAGTCTCGTTCCATAGAGGAAGAGGAAAAGGGTGCTTTAGTGGACAGGCCACGGAGAAGGCGAATGGTTTTAGATGATGAGCCTACTGCCTCAACCTTGCCTTCCGTGTCTGTGATTGACCCCTCTGTCTTTAATGATGTTTCACATTCCCCTTTTCGTGATGGTATTGATCTTGCTCCCGACGACGTCCCTTTGCCTGTTATCTTTCCTGCTTCTTTGAGAGAAGTTGTTTCGTCTATTCCTTTGGCTATCTCAACTTCTCCTGCTTCTTTGCCTATAACTTCTTTAACCCTTCAACTTTCCGTGCTTGCTTCTTTGACCATGGATTCTCCAGCTCCTCAACCTTCTGTGCTTGTTGCTATTCCATCTCTGCCTGCTTCCATGCCTTCCGTTAGGGAAGTAGGGTCTTCCAGCAGAGAGATGCGGCAGGTGGTAATAGAGGTTCCAGCTGAGGGGAACCTTTTCAAGAAGACGGGTGAGCCTGAAGTGTGGCTCAAGCCTTTGATAGGTCCCGCTGAGAAATCAAAGCTAGGTAGCCATGGTGCTCTAACATGGGCCAATGAAGTCGTACATACCTTTTTGAAGGTATGCTGTAAGTTATCCTCTTTCACTCTCGTATATGAAATTTAACATATCTGACTGGTTTATTTCTTGTAGATTAACCTTATATGCATGGAGATTATGAAGAGGATTTCAAACACAGACTAAGAGACAAGAGAGTTGCAGGCAAAAGTTGATAATTGGAAAGCACAATATGATAGCCTAAGGATTGACATGGACGCTTTAGAAAAGGAAAGGAGTACCTTGAAGCGGCAGATGGGACTTGTGGCAGCAGAACTAGCAGTGGAGCAGGCTTCTTGCAGTCAAGTGGACAAAGATAAGAGTGTTCTAGAGTCTTCATTCGCGGAGCAGCTGTCCCGTGCCTCATAGGAGATTAGAGACTTGAAGAACTTGTTGGGGGAAGAAGGAAGAATACTCATGCGAGCTCGCGCAATCACTCACTCGTACTCAAGAAGATCTTCAAAGGGATTTAGACAAAGCTCAAACTTTAGAGGAGTCAATTGTTCAATTAAGGGCCGCTCATGAAGCGACAGAGGCAGAGAAGGACGGGTTAGGGGCTGAGCTTCAAGTGTGGGCAAAAGATTATGAAGATTTGGAAGAGATGGTTGATGTCAATGTGAGCTGGGCGTATATGAATTCTCGCCTTGACACATTGATGGAAATGAGTCGAGAGGATTTTGAGCTTAGTGCTGAAATAGGCAAAACTAAGGAAGCCATGGAGAAGGCTCAACAAGTTCATAAGCTCTCTTCACCTGATGGTGAGATTCCAGTCGCTCATGCCTCTTCATCCCCAGTTGCTCCCGCTCCTTCTGCCACTGAAGTCAACCCCTCTCTTGAAAGTATCTAGTTGGTTAATCCCTTTTTTCTTTTTCTTTGTATCAATTGGTGATTACCCCCAGTCCCATCGGGGGTAAATTTGAATTTCCTTTAGGTCCCCAAATGACAACTTAGGAGAACCACAATATAAAAATCTTATATAGCTAAGTATAAGTTAATACTTAGTTTTAGCCGTTTTTAGTATACAAATGTTAGTTCCTTTTGTTGAGTTTCTGTTTCACTCTTTAAGTCTTTTGCATGCTTTATTTTTCAAGGTTTTAGTTTTACCTTCGAGTTTTGCATGTGGAATGCTTTAGACTACTCGTACCTTTATAATAGGCACGTTGTCTTATTAAATGTGTCCATTTTTGTAATACACATAGTTTATGGAGGAGGGCCCTTTATAATTGACATGAAGAAGACGTCTCAACTTCATGATAATGCAATAGAGTGATAGGAATTTTACACATGTTTAAGAATTTTTCCAAGGAAAGTTTTTTGTTTGAACTTCCATGACATTTTACATGTGTTTGGTTATCGTCTAGAACTCACGCTTGCAACTGTTTTTCTTAACGGATTTTGACATACTCTTGTATTTCATAACTGTTTTTCATATGTAACAGTTTTTCGATATTAATACAAGGAAATAACTATTTTTTACTAGTAACATGTTTTATAAAGATTGGAGTTTTTACCCGCAACTGTTTTAGAAACAGTTTTCTAATAAGTACGAGGGAAATGTTTTCTTATTCGTAACTATTTTTATTTGATAACAGTTTTTTGAATAAATACAAGGATTTAGATCTTTCATCCATAACTGTTTTATTCGAGAACAGTTATTTGAATGGGTATATTGATGATGATCTTCTACCCCTAACTGTTTTTGTTACAACAGTTTTGAAAAGATGTACATTTCTTTCTCGTGACTAACATTTTGCCTTTCAACCTGAATATGTTCGGAGGTTTTTGTTTTTTGCATTAGGCTTTGTATTTAGATGGCTCTTTTGATTTCTTTCGATTCTGCTCGTGTCACTTGTCTCATTGGGTAGATGGGTCTTTAAGATCAAGCTTTTGACTTTCTAATAGTCTTCTTTGCTTCGTCTTAGCCTTCGATACTGTATAGTCCCCCGAGTGTTTGAGCTTTGATGAATGAAATCTCGAGCACTTTATTATTTCTTCCTTGTGGTCTTTTTCCTGAAAAGGAAAAACATTACGGACTCGATGGTATATAGTTTTTTAGATGATGACTTCTTAACCCTTTTAAAACGTCCATCAGAAAGTGTAACCTTAGACCGGGAATTGTGTTATTTGCTCGTGTCTTTGTAGGTCTAATATCATAATATGGTGATGGGTTAGCTTTATGCCTATCATCTAAAAAAGTTAGTAAAAATTTTAAATGTTCGAAATAAAATCGAACATGTGATACCTGACGGTAGGTATTATTTTCTTTTGGAAGTAATACTTCTTTAGATGGATGGAGTTCCAACTTGTTAGTAGAACTCTGTCGTCCATAACTTCCAACTCATAGGCGCATTTCCCATCTATGCCTCGGAGTTTGTAAGGTCCTTCTCAGTTTGGATTTAGCTTTCCTGCACCTGCTTCTTTTGTTGATTGAAAGACTTTTTGGAGGACGAAGTCCCCAATTTTAAAGTACCTGAGATGAGCTTTACGGTTGTAATAATGCTCTATAATTTTTTTTGAGCTGCCATACGTATTAATGCTGCTTTTCTCTGTGGTTCGACCAGGTCCAGGTTGGTCCTTAATTCATCGTCATTTTCACCTTCCATTGTTGTTGAGAAACTTATGCTTGGTTCGCCAATCTCCACTGGTAATAAGGCTTCTGAACCATAAACAAGTGCGAACGGAGTTTCTCCCGTGGCTATTTTTGAGGTTGTTCTGTATGCCCATAGTATCGCTGGTAACTCATCAGGCCAGTTTCCTTTGGCTTTATCCGGACGCTTTTTTAGATTGTTGATGATTACCTTATTTGTTGACTCAGCTTGACCATTAGCCACGGGGTGGTACGGCATCGAGGTGATCCGCTTGATTTTCTAACTTTCGAAGAATTCTGTGATTTGCGAGCCTATGAATGTGGGCCATTATCACACACGATCTCCTTCGATATTCTAAAGCGACATATTATATTTCTCCATAAGAAGCTTTTAACTTCATTTTCTCGCACTTATTTGAACACTTCTGCCTCTACCCATTTTGTAAAATAGTCGGTTAGTACGAGTAAAAACCGTACCTGTCCTTTAGTTGTGGGAAGAGGTCCTACTATGTCCATACCCCATTTCATGAAAGGCCATAGGGATCTTATTGGATGTAATAATTCCGCTGGTCGATGCATGTTATTGGCAAACCTTTGGCATCTGTCACATTTGGATACAAAATTCTCGACTTCCTCTTCCATCTTAGGCTAATAGTATCCGGTTCTGATTATTGTTTTCACTAAGGATCTCGCCCCTGAGTGGTTTCCACAGTGTCATTTGTGGATTTCTTTCATCACAAATTCCGTTTGGTTAGGTCCAAGGCATTTAGTTAGGGGTCCTCTGAACATCTTGCGATAAAGTAAATTGCGAATAACGCAGTACCGTACAGCTTTGGGGCATAGTGCTTGAGCCGCTTTCCTGTCTTCAGGTACGGTGCAATTCTGCAAAAAATTAAGAATTTCGTTTCTCTAGCCCCAGGTTAGGTTGTTGAAAGTTGGCTCATTCCTGTCATGATCTATTATTGAATGAAATAGTTGAACGACAATTGTATTGTCTTTGTTCGTTACTTCAATGACTGTTGCGAGGTTAGATAATGCATCTGCCTCTACATTTTCCTCTCTAGGTATTTGCACTACCTTCCATGTTTTGAATTGTCTCACGAGCTCTCGTGCTTTTTCAAGATACTGTTGCATTCTAGTCTCTCGAGCGATGTAAGTCCCCTGTATCTGATTTACTACCACTTAAGAGTCGCTGTTGATCAAAATTTGCTCGATTGAGAGCTCCCGTGCAAGTTCAAGCCTTGCAATAACAACTTTGTACTCTGCTTCATTGTTAGTGATAGGATAACACTTTATAGTTTGCCGTGTCTTTTCACCCGTGGGTGATGTAAAGAATATGCCTAAGCCGACGCCTTTCATATTTGAAGAACCATCGGTTAACAAGGTCCATAGGCCTGATTAACACCGTAAAAGAGTTGTAACTCTTTTTGTACTTCAGATACAATGCTATTACTAAAGTTAGCAACAAAATCAGCTAGTATTTGAGACTTAATTGCAGTTCTAGGCTGATAGGTTATCTCATGCTCACTTAATCCTATGGCCCACTTGGCTAATCTTCCTGACAATTCTTGTTTATGCAAAATATTTCTTAAAGGACATGAGGTCACAACAATGATTGGGTGGCATTGAAAATAGGGTTGTAATTTTCTAAATGCCATTATTAAAGCTAAGGCTAACTTTTCCAGATGTGGATATCTAGTCTCAGCATCTAGCAAAGTTTTACTAACATAATAGACTGGTGATTGTTTACCTTTTTCTTCTCTTACCAGTACTGCACTTACAGTAATTTCTTTGACAGTCAGGTAGCTGTACAATCTTTCCCCTTCTTTTTGATTTGAAAGTAGTGGTGGTTTCGATAGATAAATATTCAGGTTCTTGAGGGCTTGCCGACAATCTTCAGTCCATTCAAACTGATTCTGCTTTTTGAGAACTGACAAGAATTTTAAACTTTTTTCGGAAGATCTAGAAATAAACCTACCCAAAGCTGCTTTTCTCCCTGTCAGTCTTTGAAATTCCTTTTTATTTGTTAAAACATCAGGTATTTCCTCTATGGCTTTAATTTGAGCGGAATTTACCTCTGTTCCTTTATTTGATACAAGGAAATCCAAAAATTTTCCTGATTGCACTCCAAAAACGCATTTGTCTTGATTTAGCTTCATATTATACCTGCGTAAAATATCAAAAGCAGTAGAGAGGTGCTGGAAATGGTCTTGTACTTGTGTTAATTTTACCAACATCATGGTCACTAACCTTTGATAGGTGGCTCCAGCATTTTTAGGCCAAAAGGCATGACTTTATAACAATAAGTCCCCCGATTCGTGATAAAGGAGGTTTTTTCCTCATATAAAGGATCCATTTAACCTGATTATAACTAGAATATGCATCTAGAAAGCTTAATAGTTCATGACCTGCGGTGGAATCAATCATTTTATCTATATGAGGCAATGGGAATGAATATTTGGGGCATGCTTAGTTTAAATCAGTATAACCTAAGCATACTCTCCACTTGACATTCTTTTTAGGTACTACCACGGTGTTTTCTAACCAGTTAGGGTATGTTACCTCTCGTATCGAACCAATCTTCAAGAGTTTTTGTACCTCTTCGTCAATCACTTGGTTCTTAATTGGTATTTGCTTTCTTTTCTTCTACTTAACAGGTACGAAGGATAGACCTTCATTTAGTTTATAAGTCATCACTTCTGGTGGAATGCCTGTCATATCTGAGTGGGACCACACGAAGCAGTCTGCGTTAGCCTTTAAATAACCAATCAACTTACCTCTTCGAGCGGATACTATCCTCGTGCCTATATACACTTTCTGCTCAGGCTTTTGTTGGGATAATGGAACAGCTTCGAGGTCTTCCATAGTTGTTTTGATGTTATAATCTTCCTCCGGTTCATGAATGACGTCCGGTCTGGAATCTGTTTCTGTGTGCTATAGTATACCTTCCGTGGTAACTTGATTTTCCTTCTCTTATGTATTTTCTTTCGTACATGTTTCAGCAATAATACCTTCCGTACCTATTTGGGCAGTAATTTCTTCCATGCATGTTTGGGCGGTGATACCTACTTGGGAGACTTCCTTATCTCGTAATTCTTCCACCTCTATTTTCTTGTTGTAGTGTACCGCATAATTTATATTTTTTGTGGTCTGTTGATCTCCTTTGATTTGTTGAATCCCCCATTTAGAGGGAAATTTATTTACTTGATGCAACATGGATGGTATCACTTTCATGTCGTGGATCCATGGTCTTCCAATGATCACGTTATAAGCCATGTGAGTATCGATGACAAGGAACCTAGCTCTTTTGATCACCCCCTCAGCATAAGTGCTAATCTCAACTTCTCCTTTTGTTATAACTGTAGAGTTATCAAACCCTGATATGGCTCGTGCTTTTGGGATTACTTGATCCCTTAGTAGCATTTCTTCAACGACTCTTAGCAAAATGATATTGACTGAACTGCCTGGATCAATCAACACTCTTTTCACGTGAGTGTCATGAATAAGTAAAGATATTACCAGAGCATCGTTATGTGGAAGCAATAATCCGCTGCTATCTGCATCATCAAAGGTTATATCGTCTTCTTCACGAGCACGTTTCCCGTGTGTAATTGTGAACTTTGTGGCTGTTTTGAAAATCACTCAGTTAACTTCTTCACCCCCGTGTATTACGTTAACGGTTCATTTTGGAGAAAGAGGCTTTGGGGGCTCCTGCTTGTTCCTCATGTATGACTCTTTACCTTTATCACTAAACAATTCTGTTAAATAGCCATGTTTTAACAAATTTTCTACTTCACCTTGTAAAAATCTGCAATCCGCAGTTTTGCGCCAATGATCATTGTGAAATTCACACCAGTGATCTGGGTTTCTTCTACTTGGATTTGACCGCATATCTTTGGGCCATTTAACCTTGTCTCCTATGTTCTTTAATATTGAGACAAGTTCAGTAGTACTTACATCAAAGGTATGATCCCCAATTTGAGTACTACCTCTAGGTCGTTCATCTCGATCTTTTCTTGATCTAGACGAGGATGAGACTACATCTCTTCTTTGTGGTCTATAGTCCGACCTAGTGTTTTCGAACCTGGGGCAGATATCGCGTCCCGAGGGTCCTAAGTAAGGATCATACCTATTTTTACCTGATCTTCTATCTGATTCAAGACGTCTGGGTCTGGACTGATCTTCATCTCTCAAACGAGCAATGATATCTTCTTCTATTGTGAGTTTAGTACTGTACCTGTTATATACGTCGTTACAAGTTATGGCGGGGAATTCTCTAAGATTCTCCTTAAGTCGCCTTGTGGCTTCTGAGATTTTATTGTTCAAGTTGCTTGCAAATGCCATGGCTGCCCAATTATCAGGCACCCTGGGTAACTGTAGTCTTTCTCGTTGAAACCTGTCTACGAACTCATGGAGTAGTTCCGTGTCTCCTTGTTTTGTTTTGAATATGTCTTCCATTCTCTTCTCAAGTTTTTGTGCACCAGAGTGTGCTCTTATAAATAAATCTGCAAGCTCAGCAAAGAGTCAATAGAATTTTTAGGGAGAAGATAATACCAGGTTAGATCCCCTTTGGTAAGTGTTTCCCCAAATTTTAGACAAGGACTGATTCAATCTCTTGTTTCGTTAAGTCGTTGCCTTTTAGCCCAGTAGTGAAAGCAGTCACATGGTCGCGTGGGACAGTTGTTCCATCTTATTTGGGAACGTCAGGCATTTTAAACTTCTTGGGTATAGGCAAAGGTGCCGCATGTAAAGACCTGTAAAATTTTCTCATTTTAAAATAATGCCCGAATGAGTTCCCGAGTTATTTTTATCGTAGAAATTTTTAAAACGGACCTAAATTGAGTAAAAGTACCCCGAGACTTAAGGAATAAAATTTTCCAGAAAGTATGTGTTATGCGACACACTATGCAATCGCATAACGTGTATGCGGACCGCATAATGGTCACATACACGGGAAGATCACTGCCCCATTTGAGGTCAACTATGCGGTTCAATGTGCGATCGCACTTCAGTTTTGGGGACCGCATATCTTTTGCATTGTTGCCTTTGATTTTGGGAGGGAATTTATGCGACGCAATATGCGATCGCATAACGTGTACGCGGACCGCACAATGGTCGCATAACTGGGCAGTGTGTTTTGAATTTTGGCCCATCTCGAGGGCCATTATGCGGCCGATTCTATGGACCGCATGTCGGAAATGCAATTGCTTTCCTGACCGCATTCTTGTGTCGGGCCCTATTTTTCTAATTTTTTTAAAACCTGACCCCAGTTCATTAAAACACCCCTCGCCTTCAATTTTTAACCATTTTCTGATATATTAGAGAGAGGAAATAGTGGGTTCTAGAGAGAGAAAGTCCCAACTTCATCAAATTGGTCTTTCTTCATCACTCAAGCGTGGAACTAATCAAGTAGGACACAAATTTCTTCACTCTAAGAGGTAAGCTTCTACCTCATTAACCTTAATTTCCAGATTTTTGTTAAAATGAAACCTGGGTAGGATGGTTCATAAACATGGCGTTAAGAATCTTGCATGCGTGTACCAAATTTATCGTAATCTAGTAAAGGAAAATAGGTTGGAGTAACCTTTCACTAAAAAGGGGTTATTTAATCTGAAGGAACACCCAGTGTTTGATAGAAAGCTCAAATGAATTCAAGACATATTCATGATTCCTAATTCTAAGTTTAAATGTGCCGTATTGTGAATTAGATTGAAGGTTCTACAAGGTCCGGTAATTTGAGATAGAAATTAAGGAAAAATCCCGATTCGAGGTATGTATAACTAACTTTAACCTTTGTAGAATCCTCTTGTTGGGTCCGAGCTGTATGTGTACCTTGTTTGAAAATATGTGAATTGATTGTTCAAATGTGTTGAGACGTAAGATTATATTCTCTGATTGTAGAATCCTCTTGTTGGGTCCGAGCATACGGTATGTGTACCTTGTTTGAAAAGATGTGAATTGATTGTGCAAATGTGTTGAAACGTAAGATTATATTTTCTTATTGTCCTAGTTGATTTCCATACTACCGTACTATATGAGACTGTGAAAAGTGTTTTGATGTGCTTATCTTATTATGTGCAAAGATCGTAAATGCTCGAGGGTATCGATATGAAAGTATGTGTTAATAAATGAAATAAGGTTAATGTGCCAAAGTGTGGAAATATATATAATGTCTAAGGAAAATCTTGCGTGATAGGTTATGAAAAAGGGTATTGTGAAATGATGTGAATGAATTGAACAATTATGGCAATGCCTTGTATATGAATTACTACTCGGGGAGAATTATTGTGCTTTGGGCCCAAATATATGAATGGTGGACGTGAACTTGTGATTCCTTGGAATGATAATTCTTGTGAAGTAATTGTTTGTGGTTGATGTTATGAAATATGATTGTCCGGTGGGATCGGGTTGTGCGCCGCAACACGAAGTAAAAAGCTTGATGAGATGTGAGGTAATAAGGGTGGCCGAGGTAGTAAGGGTTGTCGAGGTAATAAGGATGGAATGTGATCATTATCACTATCGAGATGAAAAATCTGGGAAACTCTTGAATATGGTGATGTTGAAAGGGAAAAAGGAGAGATTGTGAAACTTGTTGATTTTGGTTGTTTCTTTCCATGAGCATTGATTGATTGGTTCTATTATTTTCTGTTAATTGTGTATTGTTTGATTGTACTTGGGATAAAATTTGTTCATACATACTAGTTCGATTCCACAGTACTAACGTCCCTTTTTACCGGGGGCGCTACATATTTTTATATGAATGTAGGTGGGACCATAGCAGGTTGCTCAGCTCGCCATTAGTGGTGCTTTCTCCTCATCCTTTCTCAGATGTACTAGTTAGTCCCACTTCTCTCGGGGCCATGTATAGTTCATGCCATCTCCTTTTGAGTATATTATGTATTGTAAGGTATAGCCGGGGCCTTGTTGTCGGCAAGTATTGTATAAACTCCTAGTACTCTTAGAGGCTCCGTAGACACTATGTGGGTGTATATATATATTTTTGGGTAGTGGTTGTATTTTCTCGTAATTGTGGTCTGTATTGGGAAGTGTTGTATCTATTATGTATGTTTTAGGAAATCTAGTGTAATAATGTAAAATGAGGAAAAATTGTATTTATTGTGGTTATCACACACTTTTAATCTTATCTCACTGTTTCACATAAATAATGGATGATATAAACACGGGGAAGCGCGTTGGGTAGGAAAGACAAACCAGGTTCTCTTGATTGTGGTCACCCGGTTGAGTTCCGGTCGCGTCCCTCGATTTTTGGGACGTGACATCGCACTTGGCTTCCAAGGTTGCTGAGAATATCTATCAACATCGATCCCTTTGATGACATGTGGTACACCAGGAATTTGTTCGGTGCCATTGTTCTGCTCCTTCATTTGTTTCTGTATGGTTAGAAATAAATTTTGTAATTCTAAGTTATTAGATATACCTGGTCTTTTTTCGAGAGATTCATTAGGAGTATCTCCTCTTCATGAGTTTGCCAACCCAGATTGAGGAATTTCTACGGTGATGGTGTTATTGGGAGGTGGCATCGGCGGTGTAGGCAATGCTGCTGGTAATCCTCTTGCAAATTCTTGCAAAGCTGGGCTCACATACTCTGCAATCATTTGCTTTACACGATCTTGTTCCACAGTTTGATCATTATTACCATTATTGTTATTGGATCTCTCTGGGGATTGTTCCCTCGAACCACGGTGGGTTCCTGAAGGCGATGGAACTGGTGTTCCACTTCTTTGCTGGTTGTTGTCGTCGGGATTTGACATAATTCAAAGGATATCACTTGAAAAGTAAACAAAGATTATCTGATTCCCGGTAACGGAACCAATTTGTTTAACCAAAGAATTATACCCTTTGACTAAATCTTATTTTTAAGATGAATACGGGTTATTGATAATCAAGATAATGGGAAAAATGAATAATAAACAATATTGCAGAAATAAAAGATCGACGTTGATTATATTCGAGAATCAGATGCCTTTACAAGCTGTATTCCCCTCCCTTATATAAAAGATTCTTATAACGTACAACTCTTGCTATGGTTACTCATTAATGACTAATTATGACATTAATGAAGCGTTACAAAGAATAACGGTAATTAGGGTTCAATTACATAACGTTCGAGTAATCAATTGTGGGTCCTGGAATCTGCTCGTAGCTTTGTCTAGATTCATTATGACCGTGCCTCTCTCCCGTTTTGATCAAGTTGAGTTTCCCGTGGCTGATAAGTTCGTTTGGTTTACTGAACCGTGCCTCTTTGTACCGTATCTCTTTAAGGAGTCACATCCACCTGTCGCATTTTCCTGTGTTTACGTGACTGGTTGAGTTGTCAAAAGATGGCTTGCGTGTGAAAATCTTTATTACCAATAAAAATATTATAATACAAAACCTCCGAATAAATAGCTAGATACAATAAGAAGCGATAACAGAGATGTTGCGGATGCTGAACAGCTACCTCTATATCCGGCAATCCAGCATTGTACGGAAATAAATGGCTAATGCTCGGTATCTTCACCTGAATCTGCACACAGGGGTGCTGGGAGTAATGTGAGTATGCCAACTCAGTAGTAATGAAAATAAAATAGAGTCTAAGCGGCAAGAAAACACATAAATCAATGTCATCGAATCACAATATACACAGCCCTTCTTTCCAACAGTGTAAACATAGATATATGAAATCATCATGCCTTAAAACCAACCTCAGTAAAAGTCCTTTGAATAATGTTTATTTTCAACAGCTCCAAACCGAAAGATTTAGTATGAAAATGAAATGAATCATATAGAGGCCCCTCGGGCAAAACAAATTTCATAAGCTCAGAGTGAAAGTAGTAAAACTATAAGTAGCCCCTCAAGCAAAAACATGTATCATAATCATCCCCTCGAGCATGCCTCAAAGTCACTCATATTCAGTCGCTCAGCACCTCACAGTCACTCATGCCTCCCAATCACTCGTCGCTGGGAACTGGGCACTCTGTGCGCTCATTAGGGGTTTGTGCAGACTCCGGAGGGGCTCCTTCAGCCCAAGCGCTAATATCAAGCCACCTCTTGGCGTATCATATCCTCACAATCAAGCTCTCAGCCTCGCTCAGCATAACCACTCAAAAAGCCCCTCGGGCAAATCAGTAAAACAGGGTAATCGACCCAAAACATCATTTTTAAATCTCAAAGTAGTGTAAATCATTATGAGTTTCGAAAACAGTAAGCACAATGTGGCTGAGTGAAAACATCAACAAATAGTGAGGAAAAACAGCAGTAAAAAGCCCTCGAGGGGTAAAACAGGTCGGCACGAGACCCCAAACACGGCTTATAGCCCAAATATTTCAACAATCTTTAGAACATAATTTAACATAAAGTTTTGAGAAAAATATGAAACTCATTAGTTGCCGCGGAGAAGACCTAGTCCAATCCAAAAATAAGTATGCGCCACATACTCGTCATCCGACATGTGCGCCATTCTAAAATCAGTGAGAAATATGTAGTCCGGGGTTCCATACCCTCAGGACAAGATTTATAATCATTACTTACCTCTACCGGGCCACAACTCTAGTCCACTATGCTCTTGCCCCTCAAATTGGCTCCCGATTGCTTCGAATCTAGGCAAAACCAGTTTAGTATCATTAATATATACCAAAGGAACACAACCCAATTGAAAACTATCAAATTATAAAAGAATCTAGAAATTCGGCCAAACCCGAGCCCCGGGCCCACGTCTCTAAATTTGATAAATTTTAAATCACTAGAAACCTCGTCCTCCCACGATTCTATACATACCAAGAACACTAAAATCAGACCATAATTGCCCATTCAAATCCTCAAAAGAAAATTCCAACTCTCCATCCCTTCTTCCCAACCTTTTCCTACTTAAATTCTCCAATTTACAAGCCTAATCCGGATCAAAATAGCATAGAAACGATGTTAATAACCCGAGAACTTACCTTCACTGAAGAACCACGAATTTCCTTCTTCAATTTGCCTTCAAAGAGCTCCTCCCGCATGCAAAAATGGTGGAATGGAATAAATTTCACGGAGGCCCTTTTTATACTGTTCTCCCAGCCATTCCGCACATGCGGACCCGCACATGCGGTCCCAGGTGTGAAACGATGTTAATAACCCGAGAACTTACCTTCATTGAAGAACCACGAATTCCCTTCTTCAATTTGCCTTCAAAGAGCTCCTCGCGCATGCAAGAATGGTGGAATGGAATAAATTTCACGGAGGCCCTTTTCATACTGTTCTGCCCAGCCATTCCGCACCTGCGGACACTTAATCGCCCCCGCGGACCCGCATATGCTTTGCAGGTGCGGCCATCTCTTCGCACTTGTGGAATTCCCCTGCCTAGCCTCTTTTCGCACCTGCGCAGGGCCTTTCGCACCTTCGGCTACCCTTCTGCAGTTGTGGAAAACGCCAGAAGCTTGCACCAGCAGCTAATTGGTGCAAATTTTCAAGTTCAAAACCCCGCCAACCATCTGAAATGAATCTCGAGCCCCTCGGGGCCCCAACAAAATATAGCAACACACCACATAGCATTATTCCAACTTAGTTGAGCCTTCGAAACACCAAAACAACATGAAAACAAAAAAATTACATCAAATTCAAGCCTAAGAACTTTGAAACTTCCAAATTTTTCCAACTACGCCGAAACCATCCAAACCACCTCTAATTGACCTGAAATTTTGCAAACATATCAAAAATGACATTACGAACCTGCTCCAACTTCCGGAATCCCATTCCGACCCCGATAGCCTATTTTCCACTGCCGACCGAAAATTGCCAAAACTAACTTTCGCCAATTCAAGCCTAATTCTACACCTGACATCAGAACCTCATTCCGAACACACTCCTAAGTCCCAAATCACCTAACGAAGCTATCTGCTCCATAAAATTTGCATTCCTAGGTCGTTCACCAATAAGTCAACTCTCAGTTGACTTTCTCAACTTTTAGGCTACTTTAGGAGACTAATTGCCTCAATTCTCACCATGACCACTCCGGACCCAAACCAACTGACCCAACACAACAAAAACAGGCTAGAAATATATGGAAAATGTAGAAATGGGGGAAACGGGGTAAATCTCACGGAGCGACCAGCCGGGTCGTTACATCCTCCCCCTCATAAACAAACGTTCCTCCTCGAATGGGTCTAGAAGCATACCTGGAGTCCTTAATAAGTGAGGATATTTGTCCCGCATCTCCCGCTCGGTCCCCAGGTGGCATCCTCCACCGGCTGACCTCTCTACAAAACCTTCACTGAAACTATATCTTTAGACCTCAGCTTCCTCACCTGTCGACCCACAATAGCCACTGGCTCTACCTCATATGACATTTCACCCTCGAGCTGAACCGTGCTGAAGTCCAAAACATGGGACGAGTCACCAACATACTTCCGGAGCATCGAAACATGGAATACTGGATGAATACTCGATAAGCTGGGAGGCATAGCAAGCCTATAAGCCACCTCCCCAACCCTCTGAATTACCTCAGATGGCCCAATGAACCTGGGACTCAGATTCCCCCTCTTCCCGAATCTCATAACACCCTTCATGGGCGACACCTTCAGCAATACCTTATCCTCAACCATGAAAGACACATCTCGGACCTTCCGGTCCGCATAGCTCTTTTTCCTAGACTACGCTGTGCGAAGCCGCTCCTGAATCAACTTCGCCTTACTCAATGCATCCTGAACAATGTCTGTGCCCAATAGCCAAGCCTCACCCGGCTCAAACCAACCAACCGGAGATCTGCACCTCCTACCATATAAGGCCTCATATGGAGCCATCTGGATACTCGACTGATAGCTGTTATTATACGCAAACTCCGCTAGTGGCACAAACTGGTCCCACGAACCACCAAAGTCAATCACACAAGCACGCAACATATCCTCCAAATTCTGAATGGTACGCTCCGACTGCCCATCGGTCTGAGGGTGAAACGCTGTGCTCAACTCGACCTGATTACCCAACTCTCTCTGCACGGCTCTCCAAAACTAAGATGTGAACTGAGTTCCTCTGTCGGAAATGATAGAAACTAGAACCCCATTCAATCGGACAATCTCCCTGATATAAATCTCAGCTAACCTCTCCGAAGAATAAGTAGTACCAACAGAAATGAAGTGCGCGGACTTGGTCAGCCGATCCACAATAACCCATATAGCATCAAACCTCATCGAAGTGTGTGGGAGCCCAACTACAAAGTCCATGGTGATCCGCTCCCACTTCCACTCTGGAATATCAAATCTCTGAAGCAATCCACTTGGTCTCTGGTGCTCATGTTTGACCTGCTGACAGTTGAGACACCGAGCCACAAACTCAACAATATCTTTCTTCATCTGCCTCCACCAATAATTCTGCCTCAAATCCTGATACATCTTTGCGGCACCCGGATGGATGGAATACCACGAACTATGGGCCTCTACATTGGGCACGCAAATCCGGCCCTGCATCCTCATGACCCCATCATCACCAATAACCACATCCCTGGCATCACCGCGACGGACCCTTTCTTGAAGAACAAGCAAACATGGATCATCATATTGGCGTGCTCTAATCTGATCGCAAAAAGAAGACCTGGAGGCTACACAAGCCAACACCCGTGGGGCTCTGATAGATCCAATCTCACCAACCGACCCGCTAAGTCCTGAACATCAAGGGCTAATGGCTGCTCTGCTACTGGAAGGGACGCTAGACTCCCCAAAATCTATGCTCTACGACTCAAGGCATCGGCCACTATATTGGCCTTCCCCGGATGATATAAGATATTGAGGTCATAATCCTTGAGAAGCTCTAACCATCTCCTCTGACGCAAATTAAAGTCCTTCTGTCTCAGCAGATACTGCAAACTATGATGATCCGTGAAAATCCCACACTGCACTCCATACAAATATGCCGCCAAATCTTCAAGGCATGAACAATGGCAGCTGACTCAAGATCGTGCACTGGATAATTCTTCTCGTGCACCTTCAATTGTCTAGACGCGTAGGCAATCACCCTACCGTCCTGCATCAATACCGTTCCCAAGCCAACTCTAGACGCATCACAATAAATTGTGTAAGAACTCGAACCAACAGGCAAAACTAGTACTAGAGATGTAGTAAATGCGGACTTGATCTTTTGAAAACTCTCCTCGCACTCATAAGACCATCTGAATTGAGCACCCTTCTGGGTCAATCTGGTCAAAGGCGAAGCAATAGAAGAGAATCCCTCCACAAAGCGACGATAATATCCCGCCAAACCAAGTAAACTCCTAATCTCTGTAGTTGAGGACGGTCTGGGCCAACTCTGCACCGCCTCTATCTTCTTCAGATCAACCTGAATACCCTCACTAGACACCACGTGCCCCAAGATAGCTACCGAACCAAGCCAAAACTCACACTTGGAGAATTTCGCATAAAGTTTCTCCTCCCTCAACCTCTGTAAAACAACTCTCAAATGCTGAGCATGCTCTTCCTGGCTACGAGAATAAACCAAGATGTCATCAATGAACGCAATGACGAAAGAATCAAGGTAAGGCTGAAACACGTTATTCATTAATTTCATGAATGCAACTGGGGCATTGGTCAGCCCAAATGACATAACCAAGAACTTATAATTACCATATCTGGTCCTGAAAGAAGTCTTCAGAATGTTAGAATCCCGAATCTTAAATTGATGATACCCAGATCTCAAGTCAATCTTGGAAAACACCCTGACTCCCTGAAGCTGGTCAAACAAATCATCAATGCGGGACAAGGGATACCGGTTCTTCACTGTAACCCTATTCAACTACCGATAATCAATACACATACACATAGACCCATCCTTTTTCTTCAGGAACAACACCAGTGAACCCCAAGGTGACACACTAGGCTGAATGAACCCCTTACCCAAGAGTTCGTGAAGCTGCTCCTTCAATTCCTTTAGCTCCGCTAGTGCCATACGATAAGATGGAATAGAAATAGGTTGGGTGCCGGACACCAAGTCAATACCAAAATCAATATCCCTGTCAGGTGGAATGCCTGGCAGGTCTGTGGGAAACACATCCGGAAAGTCACGGACCACATGAACTGAATCAATAGCGGGAGTCTCACTACTGACATCTCCCACAAAGGCCAAATTAGATAAACATTATTTCTCAACCATGCGCTGAGCCTTCAAGTAGGAAATCACCCTGCTACGCATATACTCAAAAGAACCTCTCCACTCAACCCTCGGACACCCTGTCATAGCTAAGGTCATGGTCTTAGCGTGACAATCAAGAACAACATGACATGGAGATAACCAATCCATGCCCAATATCACGTCAAAATTGACCATGCTGAGTAACAGTAGGTCCACTCGGGTCTCCGGACCCCCAATAGTTATCATGAATGACCAATACACACGGTCCACAGCAATATCGCCCACCGGAGTTGACACATGAACAGAGGTGATTAGAGACTCACGGGGCACATCCAGAAAATGGGCAAAATATTAAGAAACATAGGAATATGTAGAACTAGGGTCAAATAAAGCCAAGCCATCTCAGCAACAGACTGAGACAATACTTGCAATCATGGCATCTGAGGCCATAGCATCTGGCCTGGCTGGAAATGCATACATACGAGCCTGACCTCCCCCTGCTCGACCTCCCCCTCTAGGACGGCCTCTGGCTGACTGACTACCACCCCTGGCTACCTGGGCAGGTTGTGAAGTGACTGGAACTGAAGTCGAGGGTTGGCCCCTCTGTTGAGAAGATCCATCGGAACAGCAGGGACAATGCCTCCACACGTGCCCGAACTCTCCACACTCAAAACAACTCCCTAGAGCTGGAGGCGGAGACTGATAGAAACCCCTAGCACCCGAACGACCACTGGAAGACTCATGCATAGATGAATTCTGAACTGGGGGTGCTCGAGCTGCACTCTGAGCTGGGAGGGCACCAAATGAAGTACGGCCTGACTGAGTACCACGGGGACCATGCCCTAAAGATGCACCACTATATGTTGGGCGGCCTGAATGAGGAGGCATGAACGTACTGCCCCTACCCTACTGAAACTGCCCCCTGAAGGGAGCACCACTAGAACTGCCCGAACCACGAGGCCTCTTGGCCTCCCTCTCCTCCCGCTCCTAGCGGCGAACAGACTCAATATCTCAAGCAATGTCAACAACTTGCTCGAATGAAGCAACCGATACTCTCTCACGAGTCATAAGTAGCCGAAGCTGATAAGAAAGACCATTTACAAACCTCCTCACCCTTTCCCAATCAGTAGGGACAATCTCATAAGAATGCCTAGCCAACTCGGAAAAACTCATCTCATACTGAGTAACTGATAACTCTCCCTGGCGCAGCTGCTCAAACTGCCTGCGCTGCTCCTCTCTGTAGGATTGAGGAACATACTTCTCCGAAAAGATCATGGAGAAATTCTGCCAGGTCAGAGGTGCTGAACCAAACGGCCTACGCCTCTCGAATGACTCCAACCAAGTAATGGCAGCACCCGCAAACTGAAATGTAACAAATGAGACCCCACTTGTCTCCAATATACCCGCAGTACGTAGTATCCTCTGGCACTTATCTAGAAACCCCTGGGCATCCTCTGCTAAATCTCTCCAACCTGCCCTGCTCGTCCTCAGGCATAGCAGGGACCACATAATCCTGGACCGGAGCAATTGGCTGAGCTAGGGTTGCTCCCGGTGCCTGAATACCCTATGCCTGAGCCAAACTGGTGCACACTTCAATATCTGAGACAGGGTCTCCTGAAGACCCGTAATAACCATAGGCACTGTTGGTGCCTGATCCTGTCCCGCTGGAACACCATCGGTAGGAACCTGATCCTGATCGATAGGGGGATCCTGAGGTACTGCCACGGTTGTTGTGCGGGCTTGCCACCTACCTCTACCACGGCTTCAACCGCAGCCTCGACCTCTCACTGGTCTAGCCGGTGACTGATCATTCTGATCGGTATTGCGCATCCTCACCATCTGTGAGAGAATGAAACAACGTAAGTTCAGATTTCAAGAATCAATTGATCAGCACGAAAGAGTTCAAGAAAGTTCGGCAGCCTTTCGAAGATAACTACAGACGTCTCCGTACTGATCCGCAAGACTCTACTAAACCTGCTCATGACCGTTGAGTCCTATGTAACCTAGGCTCTGATATCAAACTGTCACGACCTCAATCCTAAAGCGGTCGTGATGGCACCTATCGTGGAACTAGGCTAGCCAATGACCACATGTTCACAATTTCTTTCAAAATCCCAAACAAATTCCAAGCTATTCATAAAATATACAGAGTTTACTAAATAAAGTAGGTCAATATATAGTGCCACCAACCCTAAAACCCGGAGCCAACATGTAATGAGCATCAAAGTAAAATAAGTCAAAGGTATAATATTATAAGACAAAACCTCCGAATAAATAGCTAGATACAACAAGAAAGGAAAATAGAGATGTTGCGGACGCTGAACAGCTACCTCTATATCCCACAATCCAGCTCCGTACGGAAATAAATGACTAATGCTCGGTATCTGCACCTGAATCTGCACACATGGGTGTAGGGAGTAATGTGAGTACGCCAACTCAGTAGTAATGAAAATAAATCAAGTCTAAGCGGCAAGGAAACATATAAAATCAATGTGATCAAATCACAATATACTCAACCCTTCTTTCCAATAGTGTAAACATAGATATATGAAATCACCATGCCTTAAAACCAACCACAAAAAAAGTCCTTTGAAATTTTTTTATTTTTAACAGCTCCAAATCGAAAGATTTAGTATGAAAATTAATGAATCATATAGAGGCCCCTCGGGAAAAACAAATTTCATAAGCTTAGAGTGAAAGTAGTAAAACAATAAGTAGCCTCTCGGAAAAAAAACATGTATCATAATCAGCCCCTCGGGCATGCCTCACAGTCACCCATAATCAGTCGCTCAACACCTCACAGTCACTCAGCACCTCAAAGTCACTCATTCCTCCCAATCACTCGTCACTCGGCACTCGGTATTCTGAGTGCTCACTCGGGGTGTGTGTAGACCCTGTAGGGGATCTTTCAGCCCAAGCGCTAATATCAAGCCACCTCTTGGCGTCTTATATCCTCACAATCAGGCCCTCGGCCTCACTCAGAAGAACCACTCAAAAAGCCCCTCGGCCGAATCAGTAAAATAGGGTACTCGACCCAAAACATCATTTTTAAATCTCAAAGTAGTGTAAATAAGGTTGAGTTTCGAAAACAGTAAGCACAATGTGACTGAGTGAAATCATCAACAAATAGTAAGTAAAAAAAGCAGTTAAAAGCCCCCGAGGGTAAAATAGGTCGGCACGAGGCCCCAACACGACTTATAGCCCAAATATTTCAAAAATCTTTAGAACATAATTTAACATAAAGTTTTGAGAAAAATATGTAACACATTAGTGGCCGCGGAGAGGACCTAGTCCATTTCAAAAATCAGTACGCGCCACATACTCTTCATCCGACATGTGCACCATTCTAAAATCAGTGAGAAATATGTAGTCTAGGGTTCCATACCCTCAGGACAAGATTTATAACCATTACTTACCTCTACCAGGCCACAACTCTAGTCCGCTATGCTCTTGCCCCACAAATTCGCTCCCCATTTCTCCGAATCTAGCCAAAACCAGTTTAATATCATTAATATATATGAAAGGAACACAACCCAATCGAAAACTACCAAAATATACAAGAATCTCAAAATTCGGCTAAACCCGAGCCCCGGGCCCATGTCTTGGAATTCGATAAATTTTACATCACTAGAAACCTCGTCCTCCCACGATTCTATACATACCAAGAACACTAAAATCGGACAACAATTGCCCATTCAAATCCTCAAAAGAAAATTCCAATTCTCCATCCCTTCTTCCCAACCTTTTCCTACTTAAATCCTCCAATTTACAAGCCTAATCCGAATCAAAATAGCATAGAAATGATGTTATTAACCCGAGAACTTACTTTCACTGAAGAACCATGAATTTCCTTCTTCAATTTGCCTTCAAAGAGCTCCCCCGCATGCAAAAATGGTGGAATGGAATAAATTTCACGGAGGCCCCTTTTATATTGTTTTGCCCAACCATTCCGCACCTACGGACACTTAATCGCACCTGCGGTCCCAGGTGCGCACTTGCGGAATCCCACTAACGGACCAATTTTCGCACATGCGGCTTCGCAGGTGCGGCCATCTCTTCGCACTTGTGGAATTCCCCTGCCTAGCCTCTTTTCGCACCTGCGCATGGCCTTTCGCACCTGTGGCTACCCTTCCGCAGGTGCGGCCAACGCCAGAAGCTTGCACCAACAGCTAATTGCTGCAAATTTCCAAGTTCAAAAACCCCGCCAACCATCTGAAATCAATATCGAGCCCCTCGGGGCCCCAACCAAATATACCAACACACCCCATAGCATTATTCCAACTTAGTCGAGCCTTTGAAACACCAAAACAACATGTAAATAAAAAAATTACATCAAATTCAAGCTTATAAACTTTGAAACTTCCAAATTTTGACAACTACGCCGAAACCAACCAAACCACCTCTGATTGACCTGAAATTTTTTATACATATCCAAAATGACATTACGAACCTTTTCCAACTTCCGTAATACCATTCCGACCCCAATACCCTATTTTCCACTTCCGACCGAAAACTGCCAAAACTAACTTTCGCCAATTCAAGCCTAATTCTACACCTGACATCAAAACCTCATTCCGAACACACTCCTAAGTCCCAAATCACCTAACAAAGGTATCTGATCCATAAAATTCGTATTCCGAGGTCGTTCACCAATAAGTCAACTCTCAGTTGACTTTCTCAACTTTTAGGCTACTTTAGGAGACTAATTGCCTCAATTCTTACCATGACCACTCCGGACCCAAACCAACTAACCAAACACAACAAAAATAGGCTAGCAATATATGGAAAATGCAGAAATGGGGGAAACGGGGTAAATCTCACGGATCGACCGGCCGGTTCTTTACAAAATGAAACGAGCAAATGCACAACTTCCATAAATTACTCTATTCATAGGGGTGTCTATTCTTGATTCCCCATGTGAATTATTATTATTTTTTGTTTATGGTTCCCAGAAAAAATACGTATTTGATAATGTTTATCCGAAAAACATGTTGATTTTTATGGCATTCTGAGAAAATCTTATGAACGTATTTCTGATGCATTTCATGTATTTATACATATAGATTGACCCATGACTCAGACGGCGTTATATATGCGTATATATGTATGTATATATATGTATATGGGATATGGGAAAGGTTATGGCGTTATATACACACCACCACCTAATAAGCTGGTATATGTATATTTTGCCAACAGTGGCTAAGATGATATGATGGGATTCCCTCAGAGGCTGATGATGTTATGATACATATACCTATGTACGACATGACAATCATACACATATGCATGATACTATAATTGTTTCATCATTTATAAAGTTATTCAGACTTACAGGTGGAGTCATTTACTCTATATTTCCTCCATGTTTGTTATGCACTTACTTATATGCCTTACATACTCAGTACAATATTCTACTAACGTCCCTTTTTGCCCGGGACGCTGCATTTCATGCCCGCAGGTGCCGATAGACAAGTCGAGAGACCTCCAAGTAGGCTATCAGCTCAGGAGAAGATATTGGTGCGGTCCATTTGCTTCGGAATTGCTTGTTTGGTTAGTACGAGTTAGATGTGTATTGTTTGGTATGGCGGGATCCTGTCACGACCTTTATGAAATTATATATTCTTAGAGGCTTGTAGACAGATGTCATGTACGTAAAATATTATATGGCCTTGCCGGCCTATGTTCAATGTTTAAGTGGTTATTTTTGTCCTAGAGGCCATAGGTCTTATGTATAAGTTGGCATTACCTGTTGTATTCTACCTATTTCCCGGCAGCCTCTCCGGCCCAGTTATCTATGATAGGATGACATGAAAAGATACGTTATGTTAGTACTCGGTTGAGAAGGTATCGGGTGCCCGTCGCGGCCCATCGGTTTGGGTAGTGACAAAAGTGGTATCAGAGAAGTTTTGTCCTAGGGAGTCTACAAGCCATGTCTAGTAGAGTCTTGTTTATGGGTGTGTTGTGCACCACACTTATAAGCAGAAGGCTACCGGGCATTTAGGATTGTCACTCTTTCTTCTTACTCTAGATCATGTTGTAGAGCTCACTTATATGAATTCAAATCCCGAACTTCTATTCGTAATAAGACAACGCCTACATTTAGAAACATGATCGATAAGAGATATAGCTATGGACATGTTGAGTTAGAGGAACTCGATTTTGCAACTTGCTTATGATGAGTAAATGAGAGATCTTCAGCAGATCATGCACGTACTAAAAGGTGTATGGTTCTTTATAAGGAACTTTTAGGAAAGAATACGTATCCACTCTTACGGTAAAAAGGAATAACGGAATCGAAAGTTGGACACGAGTTGCAGCAAGTACAAGAATCAAGGTGAAGAATGGTACGAGGTACCTAGTTAATAAAGATTATCAGTATTTACCATTTAGGAAGGGAGATATAAGCATTTTGAATTACCTTCAACAGTAATAGATGTACGTACAATCGGCCACACCTATCTCAGTCATGCCCTATGGGAGCTAACATATACGGTTTAAGAGAAGGACATAATAGCAAAATCTGGTTGGTGTTAAAGTAACCCAAAACGATGAATGGATGGTTTGCGTTAGTTTGCATTTCTGAAGGATATTACAAAGGTGCTAATGGTCCTTTTTGTGAGGCACCTAGATGGTGCACTCTAAAATAGTACAGCTAGATATGAGTACTACAAAGACGTGCATTGGAATCCTGGAAAGGGGTAAATATTACCTTAGTGTGGCTCCCGTCCCTAGTAGAGAATGAATGTTTGGAAATTCGAAGAGCTAATGGATGGATGAAGGGGAGCTAAAAGAAAAAGAATGTTTTGTTAGAATTTTTAGAATAAAGTGATAGATAGAAATATTAGCAGGAAAGTAGGAAGAGGGATAATGAAGCATTATGAGTAAGACGTGATACATGGATGACAATAGTAGATAACAAAAAATGACAATGTTACAGAGTCTATAGTCAAGTACGAGAGGTGACAGACTTAGAGACAATAGAAGAGTATAGGCCACAAAGTCATATTCTTATTTTGAGAAATAATTTTGTGACTCCAACGTGACTACCAGAAGGAAAATTTAGACCTCACAATAATAGAAATCAGTATGGGCTGGTGAACAAGATAAGCTAAACATGAATTAGGGACTGAGTGATTTAGTAATGGTCGACATCATAAGTATTATAGATTGTGGTCCAGTGATAATAGAAAGGACGGTAGAAGAATAAGCTTTAAAGGTCATTCAGGAAGACGCCTCCGTAAAGCAAGAAATATGAGCAAAGTTAGGCTTAAGGGATTGTATGTGCCAGCTACACTAATTGTCACCATAGCGAGTACGGAATTTTGTTATCCTTGCTACAGAAGGATTACCGTAAAGGCGAGTAAGGGTAACTGATAATGTGAAAGGACGCCAAATATGAAGATGAAAAACATCTATAGGCAGGTCGACATAGCTCCAAGTCTTAATACTCCCCTAAAGGGGGAATATAGAATGATAAAGGAAGAATGCGATAAAAATGAGAAAGGGATGAGATAAAACTTATCCAAATGTTACAGATGCTATAATTCCAGAACATTATGTAAGCATGACGCCAAAAAAAGGAGTAAGTGTTCCTGCATGGGATGTTATTAATAGATAAGGATCCAGTATGTGAGGTAAGTTAAGACAAGGAAATAACCCAAGAAAGATTATGCGGAATATGGAGATGAGAATGGGCTAATGAATACGTAGTAGTTGATTCCGGAAAAGCCTAGTCATGACTAGACAAGAACTTACAGTCAAATCAGCGGATCATGCAAGATAAATGTAGTAAACCCCAATACGGAGAATTCAACCTCGCAGTAATGTAATTATAATACTTGAGACATATTCAAATAGGAGTCAGGGTAGTTAAAGGTACCACATGATTGTTACGGAGATAAAAGAAAGTGCCACTGGGAAGACAGTCAAAATATTAGTTCATGAGTAACCCTACAAACACAAGGGCTTAGAGATAAGTAACTACGGATAATTATGGGCAAGGAAGGACATCAAAAATTCCGTAATAAGCTCACAGCTTTACGAGGGTCTAGGGTTCTCCCTAAGTACTACAACGAAACACTAGCTAAGAAAATAAGGAAGAAGGCTTCAACTTAAGCACAACGACCAAAACAGGAAATGGTCGTGTAACAACATTCTCACAACAACATTATAAGCACTCCAAAGGAAAGTGGCACCTACCGTTACTAATGGACGGGAAGTAAAAAAACAATTTAAAATTAATATTCGAGATCATATGAGCTGTATGAAAACTTTGGCATGTGTAAGCACTAAGATAAGCTAAGTATGGATGCAACAAGGGGGCAGAAAGACCAGGAAAAGTATTAGATTACGTTGAAAGAAAGCTAAATGGAACAAAGGAAGTTAATCGATCAATGATCCAAAGTTGGTTACGCTATGAACTCACTTAATGGTTCGGAGTTTTATACATGCAGCATATACATGCGTAAAGATTCTGGTATACGTCAAAAGAAAGAATTTAGCCCAGGTCATAAACGAAGGATTAAATTATTAAAGGGTTGTATCATGCATATTTCTCAAGCCCATGAAAGGCTAAATAGGATAACTAATACCATGAACCACAGGTCGGAAGATAGCTTAAGCCTATATAAAGGTTGATCAGAGGGGAGAGGAAACAGAAGAGTTACATCAATAAGTAATCAGGAGTCTGATTGTTGGACCCAGAAAATTAGAAACATAATGATCAAGAACATTGCAAGATCACCCTTAAAATCAGAGGTACGAGAGAGATAGTACAACAACCATAGTCTATAACGACTCTGTGATAAAGCCAGTAATAAGAAGTCAGTATGAAGCTTCCACCGGATTGTTGTATTATAATAGAGCTTCAAGTTGTTGTGTGAATCATACCTGGATTGAAGGGAGGTTATGAAAGAGATAGAAGATATGATATAATATTTTAAGTAAGTAAGGTAAAAGGGAACAACGTACGAGATACTCAAATGCAGAAAGTTGTGAATAGTCCATACTTCGGATAGAAGGCTATAAGCATGGGTATCCAATAACCAAGAATGATAGTGGCATCGTCATCGGCAAATCTTCCAGCCTATGGTTTCTAAGTACTGAGAAATCTAGCTAAGAGAGTAAAGAAGAGTTGGAGATGATGTGATGTCTCGTTTGATGTACCAGAATAACATAAGAAAATTAATGGTGCAAGCAAGTTGAAGGAGAGCTGCGAGTAGTATAAATGGATAGGTATAGGTCGCAAGCTAAAGTATGGTAGAGAGACAAAGTTTTAAGAAAACATGAGTAAGAATGAGGAAAGTCAAGTGAGAAGGTGACGAAAATGGATAAGTCCTCCGGAGTAAGTCCATGAAAACAAGAGAGAAAATGTTTTCTCTAAGTTTTTGAAAGTTCAGTATAGCCTGAATGAACTCATATGAGTCTAATGTTAATAGGATTTAGAAAGAATGAAATGTTGACCTGGAAATAAAATGAGGGTATAATTGTGACAGATAAAGGATGACGTTTGGGCCTTCGTTTGAATAATGATTCAAAAAAAGAGGAAGAAAGAAGAGAAGGAGAAAATATTTCGCTGGCGGCAAGTGTTGACCCATGTCACTGCATAATTTTGAAGATTGACAAAAGGCTGACTAGTTGAACCAGGTCCATCAGAGCACACATACTTGACCTGACGAGTTGGCACACAAACCTTATATGAATAGGAGATGAATGTGATTGTGAAGTATCAATGAACAAGAAGAGTATCTTCTAATGCGAAAAGGTTGCAAATTGATGAAAGAATAGAAGTCGAATTCAGCAAGGACAGAAACGAAGGAAGGAAGTTGAGTTTGATAAGAACTTGTTTTCCCAGGTAGAGTTGAACTGGAATTGGAAAACAAGCTCAACGACCCACTCTATAAATACTTGACGTATTTCTGCTGAAAAGAGAGACGCAAAAAGCCGAAGTGAATCAAAATATGAAAGCAAAATTCCCAGAGTTATTTTTGCTAGCAGAATCATTGTGCGATGCAAAGGCTACAGTTCAACTAGAAGAACCAATTTCATCAGATTGATTATTGAGTCTGGTTGATTGTAGTAGGAGCTTTAATATTGTATCTTTTTAGCTTTCATAGAAGCAATTGTAATAGGTACGTATTGATCAAGTTAGAGATAACTTGAGGTGTGTACAAATTATCTATGGGCTAGTTACTACAAATGGTTAGATTTAATCCTTAGGATTACAAAAGAGTTTATTTTGTAAGTCCGTTTGGCTCAGAGTTTTTAGTGCAGAGTTGAGCAAATCCTACTGAGCAGTAGGTCGTGGTTTTTTCATCTTTTGAGCTAGGTGTTTTCCACATAAAAATCTCTGTGTTTTTACTTTATTGCTTCTTATTATTCCGCAACACTAGTAGTTGGACCACCAAGAAGAACCAGGTTCTTCTACTGAGATAGCACTCGAAAATTGGGTACCACACAAAGTAACCTATATTCGTGTGTGGTATTGAAGTCTAAAACATCAATTGGTATAAGAGCAGGTTATCCTTCAAAGGCTAAAACCTTGGAGAAGATCAAGATGAGTGCACCACCTGGAAATTGGGAAGGTCAATCAACTGCAAGGCCACCACTCTTCAATGGCCAGTACTACTCATGATGGAAAAATAGGATGAAGGATCACCTAATTAGAGAAGACTATAAACTCTAGGACATATTCACT
The DNA here is from genome assembly GCA_005239505.1 of Nicotiana paniculata. Taxonomy (NCBI): domain Eukaryota; kingdom Viridiplantae; phylum Streptophyta; class Magnoliopsida; order Solanales; family Solanaceae; genus Nicotiana; species Nicotiana paniculata. The sequence goes on along the minus strand of ML364847.1, from coordinate 14,354 downwards.
GATGGTCCTCTAGCCACCATGATGAAGACTGCTGAAGGTATAGATATACCAAAGACAAGAGTTGATTGCACTGCTAAGGATCTAAAGAAATGGGAGAATAATGCAAAGGCCAAAAAGTGGCTAGTATGTGGACTAGGTCCAGACGAGTACAGTAGAATCCAAACTNAACTCTGGGACATAGTCACTGATGGTCCTCTAGCTACCATGATGAAGACTGCTGAAGGTATAGATGTACCAAAGACAAGAGCTGATTACACTGCTGAGGATCTAAAGAAATGGGAGAATAATGCAAAGGCCAAAAAGTGGCTAGTATGTGGACTAGGTCCAGACGAGTACAGTAGAATCCAAACTGCAACACTGCCAAAGAGATTTTGGACACCTTGCAAGTAGCCCATGAAGGAACACCTCAGGTAAAAAGGTCAAGAGGTACTCTACTATACTCTCAGTATGAAAACTTCACTATGAAAGAAGGAGAGACTATCCAAGAGATGTACACAAGGTTCACAACCTTGACTAATGAACTGAAGTCTCTTGGAAGAGTCATTCTTGAAGAGGACAGGGTTGAGAAGATCCTAACAAGGGTCTTGCCTATTTCCTGGGAAAGCAAAATCACTGCTATCCAGGAATCCAAAAATATGGCAACCCTGAGATTGGATGAGCTGATTGGAAACCTCACTGCCTATGAACTGAGAAGGCAGACAATGAGGATGGATGGTCCAAAGAAGGAGAGGAGTCTAGCACTAAGAATCACTGAGGGAGCAGATCTGGACGATGATGAGATGGCCATGATCACCAAAGAATTCAGAAACTTTCTCATGAGGAAGAAAGGTATCTCTAGAGGAGGAAACTACAACAAAGCAAAGGCTCCTGAAATACCAACCAATGAGGGATGCTATTGTAAAGACCCATAAAATTTTCTTGTTTAAAGTAATGCCTGAATGAGTCCTCGAGTTGTTTTATTGTGGAAATTTTTAAAACGGACCTATTTGAGTAAAAAGCACCCCGGAATTCGCGAACCGCATAATGGTCGCATACATGGACAGAATCACAGCCCAATTTGAGGACAACTATGTGATCCAAAATGCGATCGCATGTTGGTTCTGCGGACCGCATAATTGTCGCATTCTTGCCAATTGATTTTGGTGAGGGAGGTTATGCGATTCACTATGCGATCGCATAACGTGTATGCGGACTGCATAATGATCGCATATCTGCATAGTGTGTTTTAAATTTTTGCCCATCTTGAGGGACATTCTGCGGTCGATTCTGCGGACCGCATGTCAGGATTGCGATCGCATTCCTGACTGTATTCTTGTGTCGGTCTCCTATTTTTCTAATTTTAAAACCTGACCCCAATTAATTAAAACACACATCCCCTTCACTTTTAGCCATTTTCTGAACAAAATTATAGAGAGGGGAGAGAGGGTTCTTGAGAGAGAAAACTTCATCTTTATCAATTGGAGTTTCAAAGTCACTCAGGCCTAGAAATTTCGAGTAATCATCTTCTTCTTCATTCTAACAGGTAAGAATCCCCAAACCCTTTTTCATTAGTTTTCAGGTTTTAAACAAAGGGGAGTATCATGAATTGATTCTTGAAAATATAAGTTGATACCTTGCATTCATAGTCATTAATGTCCATAACCTAGTAAGATGAAGCGGGTTGGGGTAAAGTTCGCAAAGAAGGGGTGGTGATCTAATGGGGTCACATAGCATTCGGTAAAATGCTTAAAAGAGTCAAATTGTATGCATGATTTCAAATTCTGAGTTGAATATGCTTAATTGTGAACTAGATTGACGGTACTAGTCGGTTCGGTGATTTGTGAGTAAAAGTTAAAAGGGATTTCGACCCCAGGTATGTATGGCTAACTTTAACCTTTGTAGAATCCTCTTGTTGGGTCCGAGTATACGGTATGATTACCTTGTTTGAAAATATGTGAAGTGATTGTTCAAATATGTTGAGACGTAAGATTCTATGCTCTGATCGTCCTAGTTGATTTCCATACTACAGTGTTATATGAGATTGTGAAAGGTGTTTTGATGTGCCTATCTTATTATGTGCAAAGCTCATAAAAGCTCGAGGGTATCGATATGAAGGTATGTGTTAATGAATGAAAGAATGTTAATGTGACCAGGTGTGGGAATGTATATGATGACTAAAAACCGTGCGTGGTAAGTATTAAAAAGGGGTATTGTGAAATGATGTAAATGGGTTTACCAATTATTGTAACACCGTGTACATGAATTACTTCTTGGTGAGAGTCATTGTGCCTTGAGCTCAAATAGAGAATTGTTGATATGAACTTGTGTTCCTTGAAAGGAAGAATTCTTGTGATTTGATTATTTGTTGTTGTTGTTACAAAATATGATTGTCGGGTGGGATCGGGTTGCACGCTGCAACACGAACTAATAAGAATAATGAGATGTGAGATAATAAGGGTGGCCGAGGTAATAAGGGTGGCCGAGGTAATGAGGGAGGCCGAGGTAATAAGGATGGAATGTGATCATTATGACTATTGAAATGAAAATCTATGATGTGAGGTAATAAAGGTGGTCGAGGTAATAAGGGTGGTCGAGGTAATAAAGGGGGCCGAGGTAATAAGGATGGAATGTGATCGTTATCACTATCGAAATGAAAATCTGGGAAACTCTTGAATATGGTGATGTTGAAAAGGGAAAGGGAGAGATTGTGAAACTTGTTGATTTTGGTTGCTTCTTTCCACGTGCATTGATTGATTAGGTTCTATTACTATTTCTTAGTTGTGTATTGTTTGATTGTACTTGATATAAAAATTGTTCATACGTACTAGTACTATTCCACAGTATTAACGTCCCTTTTGTCGGGGGCGCTACATTTTCTTATATGAATGTAGGTGGTTCTATAGCATGTAATTCAGCCCACTGTTAGTAGTGACTCCTCTCATTTCTGTCAGTTGTTCTGGTGAGCCCCACTTCCTCCCGGGGCCACGTGTGGCTCATGTCGCCTTATTTTGAGTTTAAGGTATAGTGTAAGGTATATCCGGGGCTTTGTTGCCGGCAAATATTATACAAATATTTTGTAATCATATAGGCTCCGTAGACACAATATGGGTAGTTTACATATGTATTTTGGGTAAGTAATGGTACAGTTCGTAATCGTGATCCACGTTGGTAAATGTTGTGTTCAATTTTGTAAGTGTTTGGTATCATATGTTGGTAATGATAAAAAGGGTAGAAATGAATTCAAGTTGTAAGATTATGCTAAGTTATAAATGGCTATTTCACGTGAATAATGTATATTGAAATCACGGGGTAACGCGTGGGCTAGGAAAGGCAAATTAGGTTCGCTTGACCGAGTCTCGTCCCTCAATTTTGGGGTGTGACAAACATGGTATCAGAGCGTAAGGTTTTAAAAGTGTCCTAGGATGTCTCGGAGCCGTGTCTGTGTTGTCGACCACATCTATAATTAGAGGGCTACATGGACATTTAGGAAACACCCTTTTCATTGTTATTCTATATCGTGCGGTGAAGTGGAAAGTGAAAATATTCTTGTGTAACTCGTTCTTTGCTAAACTCAATTGCCGAACCAGAATTAAGAGACTAGAGTTTCCTAATGAGTCAGTTATTCAGTGGAAAGGGAATGGTGTGGTGCCAAAGGGTAGGTTTATTTCCTACATTAAGGCCTCAAAAATGATTAAGAAGTGGTGTGTTTATCATTTGGTCTGGGTTGTAGACACCACTTCAGTAGTGTCTTCCCCCCGAGTCCGTCCCAGTCATGAATGAATTTCTTGAAGTATTTATGGATGAGCTTCCGGGGATTCGGCCAGATAGAGAGATCGATTCTGGGATTGATGTATTGCCAGATATGCAGCCAATATCTATTCCACCGTATAGAATGGCACCAGCAGAGTTGAGAGAGTTAAAAGGGCAGTTGAAAGAATTATTAGAGAAGGGGTTCATCCGGACAAATGTGTCACCGTAGGGCGCTCCGGTTCTTTTTGTCAGGAAGAAGGATGGGTCACTTCGGATGTGTATTTATTATCGGCAGCTTAACAAAGTCACTACCAACAACAAGTATCCATTGCCTCGGATAGATGATTTCTTCGACCAATTGGAGGGTGCGAGATTTTTCACCAAAATTGATTTACGATCAAGATATCACCAGTTGAAGATCAGAGAGAAGGATACTCCTAAGACCGCCTTCAGAACTCGTTATGGCCATTTTGAATTTTTGGTAATGTCCTTTGGACTGACCAATGCTCCAGCAGCTTTCATGGATCTTATGAATCGAGTTTTCAAACCGTTTCTTGACTCCTTCGTGATTATTTTTATTGATGATATCCTTGTCTACTCGTGGAGTCGGGAAGTCATGCTAGTCACCTCAGGGCAGTTCTGCAGACTCTTCATCAGCACCAATTATATGCCAAGTTTTCAAAATGTGAATTTTGGCTGGAATCAGTCGCGTTTTTGGGTCATGTTGTTTCCAGAGAAGGGATTAAGGTTGATCCCCTGAAGATCGAAGCGGTGAAGGATTGTCCTAGACCAACGACCTCGACAGAGATTTGCAGTTTCTTGGGGCTAGTCGGGTATTATCGGAGGTTTGTGGAGGGATTCTCAACCCTCGCCTCCCCATTGACTAAATTGACACAGAAAGTAACTAAGTTCCAATGGTCCGACGCTTGTGAGAAGAGCTTTCAGGAATTGAAATCAAGATTGACTTCGGCACCGGTGTTAACTTTGCCAGGAGGCACAGAGGGATTTGTTGTTTATTGCGATGCTTCAAGGGTTGGTTTGGGATGTGTGTTGATGCAACATGGGAAGTTTATAGCCTATGCTTCGAGGAAACTCAAGAGTCACGAGAAGAATTATCTGACGCATGATTTAGAACTCGTGGCAGTGGTGTTTGCATTGAAAATCGGCGGCATTATTTGTATAGGGTCCAGGTAGACTTGTTCTCAGACCACAAGAGTCTCCAATATTTGTTCCAGCAGAAGGAGTTGAATTTAAGGCAGCGGTGATGGTTAGAATTGCTTAAGGAATATTATATGAACATTTTGTACAATCCAGGGAAGGCGAATGTGGTGGCCGACGCTCTCAGTCAGAATTCTATGGGTAGTCTTGCTTATTTGGAGGAAGATCGGATGCCGTTGGCTCGAGAGGTTTATCAATTGGCCAGTATGAGGTCTTGCTCTCGACCTCAGACGAGGGAAATATTAATGTGCATAATGGGGCAGAATCATCACTTGTAGCGGAATCAAGGAAAAGCAGCATATGGATCCAGCATTGGTGCAGTTGAAGGAGGAAGTTTTGAATAACAAGATTTCGGCATTTTCACTTGGTAGCGATGATGGTGTTTTTCAGTGCCAGGGAAGGCTATGTGTTCCTGATGTGGATAATCTTTGGGAGAGGGTGATGGCGGAAGCTCACAATTCCAGGTATTCCCTACACCCAGGTTCTACGAAAATGTATCAAGATCTCCGGGAAGTTTATTGGTGGAGCGGCATGAAGAGAGGTGTGGCAGACCTTGTATCTAAATGTCTGAATTGTCAGCAGGTGAAGGACGAGCATCAGAGGCCTGTTGGGTTAACTCAGCTTATGGAAATTCCAATATGGAAAAGGGAAATGATCAACATGGATTTAGTGGTAAAGTTACCTCGCACTCAACGCAAGCTCGACTCGATTTGGGTGATAGTGGATTGACTCACGAAATCAGCTCACTTCTTGCCAGTCAAGTCCACTGATACTGCAGAACAGTATGCTCAGTTGTACATCAAGGAAATAGTCAGGCTTCATGGTACTCCAGTTTCTATTATCTCAGATCGAGGAGCCCAGTTCACGGCTAATTTTTAGAGGAAATGTCAGCAAGGTTTGGGTACTCAGGTAAATCTCAGCACGACTTTTCATCCGCAGACTGATGGTCAGGCAGAGCGGACTATCCTGACGCTTGAAGATATGTTACGGGCTTGTGTGTTTGACTTCAAGGGTAGTTGGGATGATTATTTACCGCTTATCAAATTTTCTTACAATAAAAGCTTTCGCGCCAGTATTCAGATGGCCCCATTTGAGGCATTGTACGGAAGAAGGTGTAGATCTCCGATTGGGTGGTTCGAGGTTGGTGAAGTAGAATTGTTAGGGCCAGATCTTGTGCACCAGGCGTTGGAAAAAGTCAGAGTCATTCAAGAGAGGATGAAAACAACTCAGAGCCATAAAAAATCCTATGTGGACGTTCATCGAAGAGAATTGGAATTCCAAGTAGATGATTGGGTATTCTTGAAGTATCTCCCATGAAGGGAGTGATGCGGTTTGTTAAGAAAAGGAAATTGAGCCCAAGGTATGTCGGGCAATATTGAATTGCTCAAGGATAGGACAAATGGCTTATAGGTTGGAATTACCCCCTGAATTGTCATTAGTGAACCCGGTGTTCCACGTGTCTATGTTGAAGAAAGTGGTTTGAGATCCATAAACCATCGTGCCAGTTGAGACTATTGAGGTTAATGAAAAGTTATTGTATGAAGAGGTTCCGGTTGCTATTCTTCATAGACAAGTCCGTAGATTAAGGAAAAAAGAAATTGCTTCGGTTAAAGTATTGTGGCGAAGTCAGCACTTTGAGGAAGCCACGTGGGAAGCACAAAATGAGATGAAAGAAAAATATTCCCATCTGTTTGGATAAGTCTAGTAGTCTTCGTCAGAACTGTCATCTCTAAGCAAGTTGTATTTTATGTTCAGTTTTATGCAAAAGCACCTCATCTTCCCCTAATTGCCTTGTTGTTGTAATTTCCCAATGTGTGCAAAACTGAGCCCGTTGTTACTATTTGGGTAGTGTGAAACCCTTGAGGTAAATGAAAGTTTTGTGAAACGTATGTGTTACATAAGTGAGTAATAGTAGTGTAGGTTGGTAATGATTAATTGAAATGAATATGGTATATTGAGGTGCTTGTGTTGTATGGGACTCATTAAAATGACCAAGTTATGTGCAAGAATGTGAATCATGTGCAAATTTGTGGCATAAGAATAAAAATCTATGTGTAGTTGACAAAATGATTGAATATTTGCAAACTGTTGAGGTAGCAACGTTACGGTGAGTTATTGGGTGATTAAAAATGTGTAATGATGCTTGGAAATGTGTTTCTGGGGCTCTCTGATAGGTAGGTAGGTCTAATTACAAAGGGAACTCTGGCGAAATTTTTTTGAAATATTGGGGTTAGTGAAAATCTGGAAGTTTTCATATCATGCTTTCAAAACTAATTAATTTCCAAAATCCTCATTCGAGGACGAATAATTTTTTAGGGGGGGGGGGGAGGATGTAAAGTCC